>MU228545.1:1555112-1592331 GCA_018584345.1 Thuja plicata
TGTCATGACATAGAGGTTGATACCATTCACACTTATGCAATTCCTCCTAAAGTTGAGAATGAAGAACATATGGCTCAAGGTTCGAATTCAACTCAAACATCAAGTGAACCTCAACAAGTCAACATAGGACAAGGACCTCTTTTTACTCAATGGGTAGGTGAACCTTGGGTACCTTCATGGGTAGGAGATTCTACCCTAGTGTTTAATCCACATTCTTTCTTTCCCATAGAAATCTTTGATGACTCTGATGGAGAGGATTTTGATCCTTCTTCCATGGACCATCTAGAAGAGGCACATGTCATAGACCTTGATGATACAATGTACAAACCATCTAATGAAGTCATGTCCTTAACTCCTTTAAATGAAAACCCATCCAATGATTCTTTATCCTTAATACATCCTAAACTTATCAATTGGGATTTGTCCGAGTCAAATGACTTACTCTACTTCTGAAATGACAATTCAATGGCTTTATACCTCAATGCAGTCAAACCCAATTCTTCCACCAATGAACTCACTACGAACATGATGATAGGGGCAGGTGTTCAACCTTTTAATCCAAAAAATGAAGAGAAAATATATTAAAAAATGAGAAGGTCTAGTGGTGAAAACCACCATGTGGCATGCTAGACCCAAAAAAAGTAAAAATAAAGGATGTTTCCGAAGGTGAAAACCCAACTGTGGCACCTAAGGGAGAAATTTTGGACACTTTTCCAGCTCACAAAGATGAAAGATCACCTATACTTATTGAACCTATAGAAAAGGTCAACATTGGAACAAAAAAGGATCCTAAATTCATTCACTTAGCAACATCTTTGAGTTCTTTGGAAAGAGAAGAGTTCATTACATTCTTTCAAGCAAAGCAAATCAACTTTACATGGTCATATGCTAACATGCCCGGATTAGATCCAAGTTTCATTATGCATCACTTAAATGTGAAACCAGGGGTTAAGCTTGTAAAGAAGAAGTTGAGAAAAATACATCCACACATAGCCATATTAGTCAAGGCTGAATTGGAGAAATTACTCAAAGAAGGATTTATAAGAGTAATAGCATATGCCGAATGGATCTCCAATATTGTACTAGTTACCAAACATGATAAAACAATAAGAGTTTGCATAGATTTCAGAGATTTAAAACTTGCTTTCCCAAAAGATGACTTTCCCTTACCTAGCATTGATCCTATTGTATATCTCATGGTACGTCATTCTATGCTTTCACTTATGGATGGATTTAGTGGGTATAATCAAATTCACATAGCACCTAAGGATCAAGAGAAGATAACTTTTACATGCCCATGGGGTACCTTTTTTCGGAATCTCATGCCTTTCGGTCTCAAAAATGTCAGAGCCACTTACCAAAGAGTCATGACTACCATTTTCCATGATATGATGCACACTTTTATGGAAGATTATGTGGATGACATTTTAGCTAAGTCACATGAAAGAAAAGATCATCTATTCATACTTGAAAATATTTTTACAAGGTTAGAAAAATTCAAGGTGAGACTTAACCCAAAGAAATGTGCTTTTGGGGTACAATCTGGAAAACTCCTAGGATACATTGTTTCAGCAAAAGGCATTGAAGTAGATCTTGAAAAGGTACAAGCAATAATGGACATGGAAATCCCAAAGAATATTAGTCAAATGAGGTCACTTCAAGGAAGACTTCAATCTATTAGAAGGTTCATTTCCCAATTGGAAGAAAAATGCCATTCTTTCACCAGATTACTACATAAAGACACCATCTTCACATGGGATGAGGAGTGTGACAAAGCCTTTTTATTGTTGAAAATATACTTGATGAATCCTCCTATCTTAATGTCACCAATTCAAGGGAAACCTTTATTACTCTACATTTCAACAACAAAAAAATCTTTAGGAGTCTTATTGGCACAAGAGGATGATGAAGGGAAAGAAAGAGCTATCTACTATTTGAGTAGAACCTTGATCAAATATGAGTTAAATTACAGCTTCATAGAAAGGGCTTGCCTAGTAGTGGTATTTGCCTCTCAAAAGTTAAGACACTACATGTTGTTGCATAAGGTGAAACTTATAGCTAAAATTGATCCCTTGAAATACTTACTTAGCAAAACAGATTTAACTGGAAGGATTGCAAAGTGGGTCATGGTACTTAGTGAATTTGACATTGAATATGTTGATAGAAAAGCAATCAAAGGTCAAGTTATAGCTGATCAATTGGCTGAATATTCTCAAGAATCTACACATCCTATACAACTCAAATTCCCATATTTTGCAATTGTGAATGTCGAAGCAAAGACATGGACTCTATACTTTGATGGATCATATACCGAAAATGACAGTGGAGTAGGCATTCTTTTGATTACACCACAAGGTTACACAATCCCAAAATCTTACAAGTTATTGTTCCCTTGCACCAATAACATAGAAGAGTATGAAGCTTTGGTTATAGGAATCAAGATAGCCTTAGAATGGAATGTCATAGAATTACAAGTCTATGGAGACTCACAATTAGTCATTAATCAAGTTAATGATGAGTATAATACTAAGGATGAAAAATTGTTGCCTTACAAGAACTTGGTGGACAACTGGAAGAAATAATTTTCTTTGATTACTTTTGTACAAATTCCAAGAGACTATAATAGAGCGGCCGATGCAATGGCTACTTTGGAATCTTTACTTTAGCTACCCGATCAAAATGAAAAGTATGATTTTTTGGTGGAAGAATTGGTGAAACCAACATTTGAACTACCCGAGACCCAAATTATTGCCCTTTTACATGGACATGACTCTCCATGGTATAGACCTATCTATGCTTATCTCAAAAATCAAACCTTTTCTATAAACCAAACTCTTTCAAAAGAAAAATTTCATAAGACAAGCAACCCGTTATACTATCCTTTCTGACACATTGTATCACAAAGGTCTTGACAGAACACTCCTTAGATGCCTAGAGGAAGAGGAATCAAAATTAGTTTTAAAAGATGTCCATGAGGATATTTGTGGGTCACATTCAAATGGTTTAAACCTAGATAAGAAAATCTTACGTATGGGGTACTTTTGGAAAATCTTAGAATGAGATGCGTGTCAATATGTTAAAGTTTGCAAGAAATGTCAATATCATGGAAACTTGATTCATGCACTGGCACAAGAATTAAACCCTTTTGTCACACCATGGCCATTCTATCAATTGGTTTTTGACCTAATTGGCATGATTTATCCACCTTCTTCAAATGGACACAAGTATATAATCACAATAACATAATACTTTACTAAATGGGTTGAAGCTGTCCCTTTATCAACTGCAATAGGAAAAAAAATTTCCTTGTTTATCCTAAATCATATCATTTGTATATATGGCATTCCTCATGCCATCATCACGGATAATGGAAAATAGTTTAAGAACAAAGATACTGATGAACTTTGTGAGACATTCCACATTACACATCACTCTTCATCCATTTACTATCCCCAAGGTAATGGACAAGCAGAAGCCACTAACAAGAACATCCTAAAAATACTTAAAAGATCTGTTGGAAAATCAGGAAAAGATTGGCACCTTAAAATCAATCCAACATTATGGGCCTATAGGACTAGTATTTGAACCCCAACAGGAGCTACACCTTTTTCTTTGGTTTATGGGGCCGAAGTTGTTCTTCCTTTAGAAGTTGAAATACCATCCCTCGGAGTTTCATTGCATGGATTAATAATGGATGAGGATTATAGAGTTGCATGCCTTCAACAATTGGAATTGTTGGAGGAACATCAAACTCAAGCTTATGATCATTTGAAAGTGTATCAGAATCAAATTTCCCAGAACTATAACAAACATATCAAGCCAAGAAACTTTCAAATAGGAGATCTAGTATTGAGAGAAAATCCTAAAAATCAGGCTGATAGAGAAAAGAAAGGAAAGTGGGAAGAAAATTGGCTTGGTCCTTTTGTCATTGCTTCTTCATTTGGGATGGGGACCTACAAATTGGTTATTTGTGATGGTGATGAATTGCTAGAACCTATCAATAGCATTCATATTAAGAGGATCCACACCTGATTTAGAGGAAAGAGTATCAGAATAAAGAGTATAAGTTGAAAAGTATCAAATGAGTCAAGCATCACCCTTGTACATGATAAAATTTCAAAAATACCAAAAAAGGAGAAAAGATCAAAAATACAAAAAAATTAGAAATTTGAAAAAGCCAAAAACATTTGAAAAAGAAAAAAAGTGCCCTAGTGAAAACCTAGCAATAGGCACCTTGGTAGCAAAAAAAGAGAAAAAGAGGAAAAGAGAAATAATCCCAAGAGGTGAAAACCTAGAAATAGGCACCTTTTATCCCTTAGGTGTTTCCTAGTTACATTTGTATATATTGCGGTTTCCTCATCTCACTTGTCCATATCCTCATTGCATCCGTCATTCATGAATTGCCCTAATGAAGTCTCAGAGCTGCATTTTGTCACATTCTAGGCTCAGTTGGCCTACATATCACATTGGCCACATTTATCACTTGAGGGCACACATCATAGATTTTTGATACCAACCAGATTCACTAGTGCAAAATTTTGGTCACATGTCAGAAGTAGATTTTCAGATTCACGAGAGACATGTTTGAACTTTTGATAACTATCATTGTTCAACCCTAAACAATTTGATCACATAAACATGATCCTCAAATCTCATTGCCCTATTTTATCAGGATTAAAATTTGACACACCTTAAATCATCAAATTGTTTGGAATTCTTATTTGAAAGTCTTGATACATTTCACAAACACTTGGAATTTTTGGTGAGTTTTTCATTAACTTTTTTGAGTCATGTTTTTTTTAGCTAATCAATGATGTTTCGGCTAGATTTGCAAGGATAAAAGACATGATGTTTTCTTAAGCTTCTGAGTGACTATTTTGAGGAAGATTCTTTAACTTGTGTGAATTAGTCTAAAAACATGGTCATCAAAGAACCATAGAGGACATTCATACAGGACGAAGGGTTAACCTTTGTTTTTTTATGCAAAAGGATACCTTGGTTATTTAGATTTTCCGTATCTTAATACCAACATCCACTTACAACATTGAATCTGATTAACTCACTATTCATACTCCCATAGTTGGTCTTCCAATTAGTGAGGGTTGTACTCAATTTCGTAATAAAGGGTTACCACACGCGAGAAAGTCATATTCATATTCTTATGGTCGTAGTGGCACCAGTAAGGATTGTATGGACTCCTAGTTCCACAACACTCTATGATGAAAATATATCTTAGTTTGTGTTCTATTCGCAAACCTCAAGGATAATTAGTTGCACTACATCTTACATATTAGATTAGTTGCTTCTTGCATGTTAGATTAGTTGCTTTTTTTGTTAGCTTAGTTGCTTGTAGCTCTCTCGCTTGCATTTCTCAAATGCTTAGTTCTCAACAGGCTTTTCTTTTTAGCAATTTTCCAAGCTCAAGGGGGGGACAAAGGGTTGACAACACTTCATCAAATGAATTGATTTCAAGTCATTCAAAAGATGAGATTTTCCTTTGCATTCATTATCATTAGTCATTATTCATTATACATTAATGTCAAGAGAAAAACAAGAAAAAGATACATTATTCATTAATCATTTTCCATATCATCATTTATAACTACATCTCTTGAATTAAATTGCATTCATTCAAAAACACAAAAAGATAGATGCATTTCATTTTACCATAAGCACTAAGTATTGCATTCATTTCATTGCATAATCCATACATTGTTAAACCAAAGACATATAGAGTTAAATTGCATCATTTGCATCCACTTAGCTATGTCCTACTCTAAGACATTTGCATCCATTGCACATTAGAAATAAATGCATCATAGAAACATATAGACATGCATAAAAGGAAATGTCATAACATCATCAAAAGAGAAATCAAAGATCATCATCAGAAAAAAGTCCATCAAATGTCTATAGCATAATCCGTACATCAAAAGTACATCAATAACAATGGTACATCAATTGTATATCAAAGTCCTGATCAAAAAATACATATGATACACAATCCTAGGTCCATATCTATCTCATGACCCAGTAGGGGCACCTGATCCATCTAAACCTATGCCTGACCCACCTGTGCCATCAGGATCTCTATCACCTTCTCTATCCTATGAACCAGGAGGTGCCTGACTAGTGCTCACACTGGTCAGTAGCTGAGCTAGGGTGGCCAAAAACTACTGTAACATGGTCATGACCTGATCTAATCTAGTGGTCACTATAGTCATACCAGCTTGTAATCCCTGCACATCTTGCACTATATCATCTGACACTGGAGGTGCTTGCAATGCTGGAGGACCCTGTGGTGCTTGAGGAGCTAAAGGAACCTGTAGTATAACCTATGTTGTGCTGACCTATGGGTCAACCTGTGGTATCTACCCAGGAACCTGTCTCGCATCCTGCACCCATTTATGCCTCTATCTAGCCCAATTTACATCTAATCTCAATGGAGCATGACCCTGTGGTCCCTGTGCACCTGCTAATCTCTTCCTAGGCTATCTGAAACCACCACCTTAGACTCTCACATGTCCACCTCTCATCCGAGGCCCTACTCTCTATACCCATGGCACTCTAGGTGCTCTCTAGACTCTACACTGGCATGGTCTATTGCCATCATTGCCATCATCTCCACCATCACCATCATCCTTAGACAACTCATTAACATCTAGAATAGGCTCTGCCGGATCAATGAATCTCATAAACTGATGTCGCAAGAACCACTCTTGATACTCAGCGGACATCCCTGCATCAGCAACCTGTGGAAGCATATACCACACACCATATCCTAGCTAATCAATCTATAAGAAAGCTAACTAATAGTCAAACTGTGCACCCCACATTAATCTCTTTGCCTGTACTCTAGCATATAATGCCATACCCTGTGGCATATCTTGCATCTGGCCAAACTGGTGTAATACTCTGCCAAAGAAAAATCTCTCAATAACCAAAGAGGACCATCCTATCATCCATCAAGGTGAAAACATGTAAGGAAACTCATCATGATCCTCCTGCCACCTCTCACACTACAAGTACACCCTCCAAACACCCTGATCAATGTCATCAATAGTGCGTCTCCAAAAATCAAATTTTCCCAGATGATGCTGGACAATCATGCCATCATATAAGAATGCATATGGATACCCACAAGCCTTGATCCATTCTGACACTGGCCTAGTAATAGGGATATGCTCCCATGTCCACAACTGTAACAAAATAGAACCTACAGAAATTGCTACACTACACCGATAAACTATCTCATGCAAATCATGGTATAACTGTGCCAACACATAGGAACCCAAATCCAATCTCCATGGATTCACTATCAAGTCCTCAATAATCTGGCCCCATCCTACCGCAAAACCACATCCCCACCTATCTGGCAACAATAATCCTCCTATCACAGCTCCTAATAACGTTGGTAGGGTAGGAAATGAAGCAAATTGTGCCCAGGTAATACAATCATCTGTAATGGTGTTATCCCCAAACACCCATCTGCATACGCTGCTATCATATAATGCATCATAATACACCCACTCTCCATGAGTCAGGATCCTCAAAAGTCTATAAACATCCTCTGGCATAATTGTCATCTTGCCGAGAGGTAAATGGAAGGTATTATGGTCAAAGTGCCAAACTCTGCCATAGCTATCAATAAACCTTGGTTTAGCTGAAACTGAGGGAGATCTAAAAGGAAACTAAGACCACAAGTCTCAATAGCACGCTACTCAGGTGGTCTGATCTCATCTACCAAGTCAAAGATCCACATTGCAACTCCTCGCACCCACAACTTGTGGTAATGCTCCTACATTTTGAAACACAGTGCATCATGTTAGTTTTTCTCTTGATGAACCATTCTAAGTTAATAATAACACATTAAATCTATCTTTTCTCTAACTTGAGCATATCAACTTATTGCTCCTAACCTCTAAATTGTGAGACACAAGGACAATTTGTAATCATTTTTAATCATACCTGATTGACCTATCAAACATTCCTCATTATGACTTTTCTATCATCCTAAACACAATGCACCAATCTGGAAAAACATTTTATAGATTGGAACCTAATTAAGTCATCTAGATGATCTATCGAACTGAGTTCATCTATTTTTATTCTATCAAATTTTCATCTTTATGGTAGGTGGCACTTAACTAAGTGTACGCGGCTTTTAAAGCTAGGCAGCTTTTTAATCTTCAAAAGTGGCTGTTTACTACACAGTGGCTACGCTTTACCTCTTAGGCGGCCTTTTACAAG
The DNA here is from genome assembly GCA_018584345.1 of Thuja plicata. NCBI lineage: Eukaryota > Viridiplantae > Streptophyta > Pinopsida > Cupressales > Cupressaceae > Thuja > Thuja plicata. Next base: position 1,563,363 of record MU228545.1, read on the forward strand.
CCTATGTGGATTTTAAATCACCATACACGGCTTTTTAAACATGGACTTGTAGGCGGCGTATTACCTATTTTTGGTTGCAATTTTACCCTAGCTCCTACGTAGCTAAGGATTGTGCATACACAGCTTTTCATAGCATGGACGTGGCTTTTAGCAGGCCTACATGGCACTTTATCTATCCTACGCAGCTCTTAGCTAAATCTTTTCTAAAATGCACTAAAAACATGTAATAAATGCCATTTTAAGAACAATAAATGCACCAAGAAGCATTCAAACTACTCACTAGAGGCCCGTAGTCAGGTGGTCTCTGGTATCTACGAGCTCACTCAAATCTATGCTCTCGAATTAGGACCACCATCGCTATCAGTCGTCAGAGGATCAGAGAAAAATGTCAATAGTCTAAAGTGAAAATGAATAGTAATTTTTTGGTTTTTCAACCTATTTAAGCTATTTTAACCTATTTTCTGAGATTTTTGACCTAGTTAAACCTAATCTGCATATTCTTCTCACTGGGGCATTTGCTCGCCATCTTTTCACATCATCATTTATCAGAAATGCTATCATCATTTATCTATTCTTTACACTTTGTTCATCAAAAATTTTTACTTATGATCAAGATGATTCCATTTCTGAGGGGGCATCATCATATCATCCAACTGGGATTCTGCATCGTATCTTGTATCAAATTTGGGGCATTAAAATTTCAAACTTTACCAATCAGGGTTTCATATCAGAGTCTCATATCGGGGTTTCATATCAGAGTTTCATATCAGGATTTTCATATCAAAGCATCATATCAAGGTTTCATATCAGATTTCATATTAAGATTTTCATATCAGAGCATCATATCAGGGTTTCATATCAGATTTCATATCAGGTTTCATATCAAGTTTCATATCATGTTTTCATATCAGCCCATCAGTATCAGCTCAATGATCAAGACAATCAAGCTTTCTTTGAATCAATGTGCTTCACACATTACTTCAAAGAGGGGCATTTGTAGACACCTAGAATTTACCAGGTGTATCTCAAACATTTCAAACTATAAATCTCAGCCAAATGCTTCATAATATCATGTCAATGCAAATCAACTGGACATTTATCAAATCAAAGGAACAAAAATTTAAATCAAATTAAATGATCAAATAATCATGAAATTAAATAATTAAATTCAAGACTAAAGGGATTAATCAAATTACGCAATTGATTTTTCAATTGTATAGTTCAAATAAAAAAGGATCAAATCCAACCCAATCACCCTTCCATGGCTAATTTAATTAAATGATGGAGTTATTTAATTCCTAATTTTTTGAGACAACAAACCAAATTTCCCTCCATTTGCAAACACCTCAAAGCTTTTGACTTAACCAAGCTTTGATCATGATCAATTCACTCTACCCCCTACCCTTGGGAAAATGCTATAAATACAACCAAATTCCTTTGTGTTTTAAATCCAAGAATTCAAGAGCTAAAGAATCCTTATTATAGGCATATTGAGGAGCATTTTAGAGATTTTGAGAGAGTTTTAGCATTTGCATTTCATTTATCATATCATGTTTAGGAGCATTTTTCTATTTTCTCTTATTATCTTGGAGCATTGTTGAGCATTTTGAGCATTCTAGCTAGATTTGAGCATTTAAATTTCATACATATCTCATTCTAGGATTGTCCTTGAGAGGGATTAAGCCTGAGATCTCTCTTAACAAAGCTTGGATAGAGAACCATGAGATGATATAGATTTAGCCTCAATTCTTAGATTAACTTTGTTTTATCTCTCCATAGAATTGTTGCTTACATTCTTAATTTCATGAAGGTGTATTTTCTTACACACAGTGGGTACACCTAATCTAGACTAAACTCAAATTTTTATAATACTTTCTACTTCTTGATTTGAACAATAGATAAATGGTAAGTAAGTACTAAATGCCAACCTAGCATTCATTGACTCTCCACTACCATGGGTGGAATAAAAATAACAACTGAAAAGTAAAGAATTTGGTAATGAGTTTGATTTAAATTTGTGGGACAAAACATAGCCAAACTGTTCAGATATGTATCAAAATAGAAATACAAATTCTAGATCAGTGCCTTATCCATTGGGCTAAATCCTAGATACAATACTAAAGCTGAAACACCTTATTGGCAAAGATTCAAAGCCATAAACATAAGAACTCTCAAATCACACACTACAAGATCCTCAAATAGATATCCAGGCAGAATCATTGTAATATCCAAAGCATTAATCTGATCTAAGACCAAAGACTTATGGAATACACATATGCATAAGCAAGACTTATATAGTAAGCCAGAAAACTTACAACTCAGTAGATAACACAAAGGAGAGACTCAAATATGAGACAACTTATACTAAGTATGATGAAACTAGATCCTAAAATAGTATGACAAAGAAATATGCAATATGACAATATGAAAAAGATGAAAGAACTTTCAATCCTATCTTAATACAATCTAAAATACATCTGCTATACCCTAGACTAGAAACATGTATAATCCTAATGCCTTCTACTTTCCCAATTCTTGAGCCCTTACTAAATGGTCTTGAATATTCTTTTATATGAACAAGAATACTACAATCTTCAGACCATTTAGGGTTAGGGTTTACAACCAATCATGTCAAGCATTTAATTTTTTTGTCAAGTTGAAACCCTATCTCTTCTCTTCAATCTGTGCAAATCTGATTTGTAATCAATTTGCCCAATCCATAGATGTGAGTGCAACACCCTGAGGTGCAAGGAATTTCATGGCATAATGCAGAGAGCAGCTAAACATAAATGCAAAAGAGACCAATGCTACTATATTCTTTTTTCCTCTGATTTAGAAACCTCTATCTATCAACTCTAGACATAAATGCATCTCTCTATATCAGATTTCAATCCCTATGCCTTTCAACATCTGTGAAAAGTTGACCCAAAAGATCAGGTTGATTGATTAATAGTTCTGTATCAAAGATCTGAGTCCACCACCATAGAAAACCCACTAAGAAACATTTAAATATTTGAAAAGTATTTACAATGGGCATAGGTGGCAAGGAAAAAGAATCAAACAGCTGAGATTGAAACTTTATTGGCCTTTAAAACCTATTCGTCGATGTCCTTTTAGGTTACTTGGGCTTTCAACAACTCCCTTGGACAAGTGGCAGCTTGGCATAATAGCTTGAACACTATATTGACCACACTTTAATCTATATTTCACTTTAATCTCACCCTTGGCTTCAAATTGTAGGTCCCACAAACTTAGATAGGACATGTGGGTTCATAGTGTAATGGCTTGAACACTAGATTGACCGCATCTCCACTTTAAGTCATTAAGCTGACCGTTAGATCTTCCTTAACTTGATGCTACTTTAACTGCCTCAGTAATCCCATGATCATGACATCACCACTGCTAGATTTCCCAACGGCTTAATGGATTGATTGATAGATCGACAACATCTTGAGGTTAAGCCAACATGCCATATGTTCGATCAGAAAGAAATTGCATGCAATTTAATCATAGCCTTTTAACATATGTCAGACCCACCAAATACACATGGTGCTCAAGCATAATGGCTTAAACATTAAATCTTGATCATCTCATCACTAAGCCTTTAAGCCAAGCGCCTAATTTTCTCAAACCTATTGTGTCTTTCTTTACCCATGACCCACGATGTCATCTGGAGGACAGATGTCACAATGGCTTGATGGCTTGATTTATAGATAGGCTACCTCTCTTCTTTAAGCCTTTAAGTTGACCATTAGATCAAATCTGACATGACTGTTCTTTAACTCTTCTTTTTCTGGGGTCTTTATCTAGTCTTTAATCTACACTTTAACTCTAGTCAGCATTTTCCTCTTGTCTCAAAATCACCAGATGATTTCTCTAACCCTGGGTTCATTACAAGATTAAACGCGTGCCACATGATCAAAACAAGATCTATGGATATTGCTAGATCTCTGATATATTTGAAGACTTTGACTTTTATCTGGCGATCACGCGCTGTTCACAGATCATGATCTCAATCAACAACCCAAATCATATCCGTGAAACTCAACATAGGGTCTAAACTTAACCATGCTTAACACAAGGTCTATCTAGAAATTGCGTGACTAAAAGGATCTCAAGGTCGTTGAATGATTTCTTAACCCTTGAGTTAATCATGAGATTATGCGTAGACCACACAATCAACATTGCATCCACGATCTGTGTGGAATCTCCAGACATCATGATATCATCCATTCAATGTGAGATTAAGCGCCAACCACTCATATCAATCTTGATCTACAATCCTCACAAAGTCTTTGAATACTTTTGTACTTCATCAAATACTTGTGAGATTAAGTGCCAATCTTTGATTCTTCTTCAATCCAATGATCTGCGCTAAATATCGAGACAATATGCTTAACCCTGCTTACATTCTGAGATCACGCGAATGAAGGAAAAATACAACCTCAATGAGCTAGTCCTAACTTGAGTCAAATTTGGAGATTCTTCAACTAAGAGGCAGCATTGAATAAAGTTAACCTATCTTGGCAAACCATGGGTTCATTTTAAGATTACGCGACTGAAGAGATCTCCAGGTCGCAAGATAAAAACTTAAACCATGAGTCTATTCTAAGATCACACACAAGACACACGATCAACATAAGAACTTAACAAGATCAACGACATGCATGTAATCTCCTAGAGAAAAGAGCATATTCCATTTTATCATGAGATCAGGAGATAAAGAGCCGCGCTAAGTCACTAGATGAAAAAGAATATTCTTCTTTGGTTATGCGACTAAGAGATAGACAACTCATGACAAAGCGCACATGGGATTATCAAAGACTTAAGAGACTTAAGTGGCTTGAAAATTAACTCAAAAATATAACATATCTTGAAGGGTTTACAGTTTAAGCCAAAATTTTGACACAACAAGACCTAGGTTTTTGGGCCAGACACCACGAATGATTGCAGAGACAAGGGGAAAGAGCGTGGAACAATAAAATTTTGCAGGTGCTAATAGTGGCTCTGTTTGGGGATGTATGCCTCTTGCAGGCATATCAAGGATTCAAGATTTCTGGGAGAAGCAGACCACCTACTGGAAAAGAAACCTAATCTAAAACAGAAACACAGTGAGAATATATACAAACTAACCTATTCATGGATTTTTGATACTTCAAGAAAAGTAGAACTTGAGGAATTGTCCATGAACCGACAATTCTAGAATATTTCAAGTTAAGTCCTTTAACATGTATGAATCACAACCCCACCTATCATTAATTATGTATGGGCCTAACCAGATAGGATCAAATTTTCCATGTTTTCCTTTGTCCTCTATTCTAGCATTCCACATTAAAACCAGATCATCAAGATCAAATTTTGTAGCAGTAGTTCTTTTATCAAAAATATTCTTTCACTATAGTTGTAGTTTGACATTCCTATCACATGCTTCCCTTCTTGACTCATCAAGGTGTATCAAATCCTCCAATCTAATCCTCATATCATCTTCTAGGTCATCATCATATGCTTGGATGAATTTATACATCTGCAATAAATTATTCTAAATCCCATATTGCTGACAAAAATTAGTGAACTGCTCTATTCTAAAGCACATAGCATTGTCTGCCACAATGTTTTCTGGACAACCAAATCTAGTCAAGATATTCTGCATTATAAAATCAATCACAATCCTCCTTGTTGTTCTTCTAGTGGGAATTGCTTCCACCCACTTGGTAAAATAATCAGTTGCCACTAGGATGCATGAATGACCTCCACTAGATCTATTAGGGATCTCACCAATGAAATCCATCCCCCACTTTTGAAAAGGTGCCTCAACTATAATAGGCTTCAAAGGAAGATTCCCACCAAACTTTAGTTTTCCTGAAAACCTCTGATAAGCATCATCCTTGAAGATTGTTGGCCACCAAAAACCAGATCTGATAATCTTATGGGTGGTGGTCTTAGCCATGTAATCGCCATATAATGCACCATCATGCATTTGTTTTAAGAGATCCCCAGATCTATCATAATCCACACACTTGAGCAATACTCCTTCATTGCTCCTCCACCATAATTGTCCTTGAATTATTGCATACTTCAAAGCATGCAACTTAACTGCTCTATTTTTATTATCATTCATGTTAGGGGGAAGCACCATCTTCTGCAAGTATCCAATGATGTCTTTGTACCAATTAGAACAATCCATATTACAAATATAAGGTCTTTTCTCCTCTTCTAACACATTAATATGATATGTATCTAAATTGATTTGAGCCATGAGTTTAGGAAGTCCTAGACCTCTTACCAACTTAGTGATATGGATGTCAATATTTAACTCTTTGGTGTTGTTCATCCATCTACATCTCCTCCTTGAGACCTCTTGTTGAACTAGGATGTCTTTTACAATAGCACTTGGCACTTAAGCAATTATGGTTGCTCCTACCAAATAGCATCTAAATGCTTTAATAGCATTGACTAAAGCATAGGCTTGTTTCTCCATAATATCATATTTTAGTTCTGCTGCCTACAAAGACTTACTGAAAAAGGATATAGGTTGTTCATAGCCTTTTGAATTCTTCTGCAATAATACTGTAGCAACAATATTATAAGAAGGAAAGGAGAAAATTTGAAGTGGTTTGCTATAATAAGGGGTTCTTAGAATAGGAGCATCTTTAATAGCCTTCTTGATATCTGAGAAAGCCTTACATGCTTCTTGAGTCCATTCCACTTTGGCTCCTTTCTTCATCATATTTGAGATTGGAAAACTAGTCTCTGCAAAGTTTGTAACAAAGCTCCTTAAAAAGTTCACTTGTCCAAAAAAGGACTGAATGCCCTTGACATATTTGGGCTGAGGGACTTTATCAATTGCACTCACCCTTTTAGGGTCAATTCTAACTCCATCTTTAGAGACAACGTGTCCTAAAATATTTTACTTTGTTACCCCAAAAACACACTTCTTTGGGTTTAAGGAAACCCCATACTCTAGTGCTCTTACAAAGATCTTTTCAAGATGATCACAATGTTGATCTTCTTTTGCCGAGTAAGCAGCAAGATCATCTTGATAAACTACCAAAAACCTGTTTATAAAATCTGCAAATGCCACATCCATGGCTCTTTGGAAAGTAGCCCCACCATTTGTCAAGCCAAAGGCATCGTGACATATACATAAGTTCACCAAGGTGTGGGAAATGCAGTCTTGAACTGTTTAGATTCCTTGACCTTGACCTTGACCTGATTATATCCTGAAAATCCATCCAACATGGACATCGTCTCAGACCCTATGAATCTTTGGAACATCAAGTACATAGGTTTAATATGCAAGGGTGAGGTAGAGAAGAAGAAAGGACAACTTATGACATATGATTGTCTAGATGAACCTCAAGTTCATGAGAAGGGCACATCTTATTTTTACATTACATGTAATATGTCAAATACAAATTACAAATACATGATGAAAATTTTAAGTGTCTGATAAGAAACAACATCTATTACATCACCCCTTATCGGTCTTCATGCTATTGTTGGATGATGCTTGAGTGATGTGTCCAAGTTTGATGAAAACATCTTGGATAGGAACCACATTTGCATCCTTGATTGGTGATTAGTCGAAAGGAATCTTTGTTTGTTTCCATCTCTGTCTTAAAGCATTCTATGCCTGCAATCATTACATCACTTATCCCTTTCTTTAAATAGCTCCATCATGTTGTCATTCTTGCCTCGTGTCACTTTTTGTTACCAGAAAATACCTAACACAATCTTTCAAGCTATAAATTTGCGAATCTGGAAGAGTGTGCATATAGGACATGAGCTAAAGGCCATTGAGAAACAAAGGGTGAAGGATTTGAGGCAAAATCAACTCTTTAAAATGGTGAGAAAAACCAAAAATAGTTTTTTCTGTGGAGCAATGCATATACAAACAACACACTTTGAAATGATAAAATGAGGAAGGAAAATGGATCATATACATGATTTTGCTTTTATTAGAAACATTTGAAAGTTATATAAAGCCAATAAGGCATGAAAGTGGGCCTTTTGGTTTGCTTTACCTATTGGGAATCTCCATTTTTTTACACGTAAGTGAGATGTTTATGTCTAATTACAAGTCATTCTTCTTTGGCATATAAGTGTGGAGGTGGGATTTTTGGTTTGCTTTGCATATTGGGAATGACTTGGCTCTTTTTCCTTTCTTTTTTGAAATATATCAAATCAAGAACGATATTTTTTAGTTTTGACTGCATATGCAAGATAGATGAGTTCTTTGCATATGCATCCTTAAGAAATGAAGACGGAAGAGAGAAGATATAAATGAAAATAATAAAAACATATAAATTCGAAAGTGAAATGGAAGATTTACATTTATAAAACAACACAAAAGTATATACATGAAAGCGATGAAATGAAAACAAGAAAACTTACCTCTTTCTACGAAGAACAAGAGAAAGAAAACCTTGCAAAGACTTGGAGAAAAATTTGAGCCAAATCCAAGAGAAATTTGGATATAGAAAAGTTTTACAAGAATGAAGTCATATAGACTATGATTATTGACTCAATCCTCTTGAAATCAATGCCCATTTGAGTCAAGATTAGTTTCTTGACAAGTGTTCGATAATAGAGAAATACAATGCACAAATCTAGCAACAAGATTAAACCGTTCAAACCTGAAAATAATTGAAGAGTTTTCCACATGTAGTGACAACCAAAAACAACACCTAGGGCATCAAAAAAAAATTGACATTGATGTGGAACAAGCTGGAAAGGAATTTTCTTACCCTAGAATCCTTCCTTAATGCAAAACGTTTGAGATTTAATACATAAATCTTCCTTCAATGAGCCATTTTTAGTAAATAATGCCATTGGATGGGTTGTTTTTGAGTGTTTTCATGTGCTTGGAATAATGCAAATGCATTTAAAAATTCCACCCAAAGGATAGAGACAAAAAAACACATGGACAAAGAAGCAGAAATGGGTTTTTTACATGCAAATGCATATGCTTTTAGCATCCAAATCACCACCAAGAAAAACCGAAGTCTATGATGAATTATTATGGGCTTTTTAATCTTCAAAATACATGCATATTGGCTTTAAATCACCTCCAAAACCTTTTAGTCAATAATGACAAGTTTTTTGGAACCAAACGCATGTGTATTTAGTCTAAAAATTGCCACCATAAAGCATTTTATAGATATTTTAGTAAAGACTATAAAAATACCAATGCATTCCTCTTAGCATTTATAAACCACTTAAAACACACTTTTTGGAGTCAACTACATGTTTCATGCATTTTGGAAGCCTAGTTATTGATAATGGAGTTTTAATGAAGATTTCCATATTGATGACATGCAATGTTAAAGAAAAACCTCACCTAATTGCATAATAAGTATAATCTTTATATGTAACTTATAGTAATAATAATAAGTGGAAAGACTTAAAAAGTCCACCATAGACACATGTTTAAGTCATTTAAAACTATAAGTAAATCTTCTCAGAATGATGTGAAATTTTAAAGCAGTTTCTAAACCCACTTTACATATAAATGATGTTTCTATTTGGTGCAATTACCAACAAAAATCTCACTTTTAAGGGAGTTTGTTGATGTTTGTAAATTCGATCAGATAAATTAGATGTCATATTATTATTATGAGAAAAGATCAAATCATGTATACATATATAAATATCAACATATATATAATAATAATAGATATTATTATTATTATATATATATTGATACAAATTCATATTTAATAATATTTGATCTTTTCCATAATAATAATATTATAATTGACTGATTAACTTCATACATATATATCCAATGGTTAAATTCCTAATGATTAAATGTATTAACAATACTGATTTATATCAGTTAAACCTTATAACTATTTGTATCAGTCTTAATTAACATATTTGTTGCACACATAATAGTATTATGTGTTGTGAAGACAATAATATATTGTGTGAAGCACATAATACTATTATTTGCATAGCACGTAATATATTATGTTTAATGTTTAATAGTAATCGACACTTCATATATCATATCAGCCTGTAATGTAATTAAGTGTTGTGTAATATAAATTACTCACAGATAGTTATGGATCAATAATGTGCATCGTTTAGAATATTAAAAGAGCATGTCTCATTTAGAGACATATTTCTACATATGCATAGACACACCTCTTCATACGTAGACACATGTCTCTATATGATACATGTCTCATTGTTGATATTTATATTCAATATTGGGCTGCATTTGAAAAACACTGAAATTGATTACTGCAAGTAAAGTGCAGTGCTTCTATTGGAATAAATATGTATTATAAAAAGGACAAATAAAATTTTGATATAGGACCTTTAACATGGTATCAGAGCCAGGTTCCTTCTATAAAGCCTAACTGCTTGAAGGAATATCCGATTAGATTAAAGAAAGATTAAGATTAGATTTTTCAAATTTATATATTCTTTTGAAAATCTTGTACCTAGAAAGTGGTGAATGGAATCAAACTTGAAGACAGACTTGAAGGTGCTTCAAATTTTGAATCATGGAAACTACGTATGATGTTGATACTAAGCAAGAATGAGTTAAATTTTTTTATAGAAAATCCTCTTAAACCTAATGGAAATGATGAGAAAAATCAATGGGAAAAGGACAACACCAGAGCAATGTAATTGTTAGTAGATGGAGTAAAAGATCATCTACTACCTATCATCACAAAGTCAGACTCCACACATGATATGTTCAAGGCTCTAGAAAACATGTTTGAGATCAACAACACCAGAAAAATTACCCTTAAAAATCAACTATCTAATAATAAAATGATTAAAGGAGAGACCATCACCTCATGTTTTATGAGGATAACAGAATTAAGGAACAAATTCTCTTCAATTGGTCACATTTATGATAAAAGGGAGTTAACTATGATAACTCTAAATGGGCTCACTATCTCATGGGAAAAATTTAGACAAGGAGTAAGTGCTTGTTCCAAACTCCCCAAATTTGATCGACCAAAAGCTGACTGCATTTGAGAAGAGTGTACTCTAATATCTAGAGGAATCATGGAACCCATAAATGAACATGTTCAGGTTCTCATCACTAGGTTGAAAAGGAAAAGGGGCAAGTAATCAAATGATAGCCAGTCGCTCAAGAAAAGAGACATATCTAAGTACAATGTTATAAATGTGACAACTATGGGCACACTACAACAAAATGCCCTGACAAACTCAAACATCAAGCTTCCCTCGCTGAAGTCAGTAATTCAAACTTGGTTTCAGAGAAATTTGTGTTATAAAAAAAAAAAACTTTAATTGAGAGGGAGTTCACTGATGAAGGTGGAATACTTCTAAGGTAAACTTGATATGATTGTAATAATTGATTATTGTACTAATGAAAATATTTATATTAATTGCACCCTGTGTACATCATGAGGAAGTGACGACTTCCAAATGATTATCACTTGTATTTGTAAGAGTTATTCAAAGGTGATGATCTTAAAATAACTTGACCTTCTATTGTGATAGACATCGTGTGATGGCTGAAACAAATCACAATAGATGATTTCTAGCATGGGGGATTCATTTCCTTAAATAGACCATTGACCTTCTATTGTGATAGACATCGTGTGATGGCTAAAACATATCACAATAGATGATTTCTTGCATGGTGAATTTAGTTCCTTAAATAAACCATTGACCTTCTATTGTGATAGAGATTGTGTGATGGCTGAAATAGATCACAAAAGATGGTTTCCTGTATGGTGGATTCAGTTCCTAAAACAAACCATTGAACTTTTATTGTGATAGACATCATGTGATGGCCAAAAAAGATCACAATAGATGATTTCTAGCATGGTGGATTCATTTCCTTAAAAATATCATTGTCCTTCTATTGTGATAGACATTGTGTGATGGCTAAAACAGATCATAATAGATGATTTCCTACATGGTGAATTAAGTTCATTAAATAGACAATTGACCTTCTATTGTGATAGACATCGTGTGATGGCTAAAATAGATCACAATAGATGATTTCCTGTATGGTGGATTCAGTTCCTAAAACAAACCATTGACCTTCTATTGTGATAGACATCGTGTGATGCTGAAAAAGATCACAGTAGATGAGCATTAAGGATACATTACCTATGGGAATTTTGGAGTTACGGTGAATATCATGAGACTTGATATTCTTAGTCAGACCATATCTCTTGATATCATGATGAGGTGATATCTTCTCTCTTAAAAGTAGTGAATCTCAAATTATATATATATATATATATATATATAATAATAATAATAATAGATATATGGGCATTCCACCTAGGGAGTACATCCCTAGCTTAAATTTTTAACAACTAAGTTGTAAAAGTGGATGGCAAGATCACATACCTCTCTGCTTAAGGAAACTAGGGTTTTGGCCTCTATTTTGGGGGTCGATCCCTCTTCTGTGTGCATCAATGGACAGTAAGGAGGTGGCTTCTCTCCTCACAGTAGCCCGCAGCTCACCAAAGGAGGAAAGGCGGCATCCAGAGCCTGACTGCAAGGGATTTCTGCAAGGGGCCATTCACAGAATACACCTTGCAATGTAAAAACACAGGCTCTGGCAGTAGTGAAGGACAAGTCACTACCGTTGGCCATGCAGGTAGATTCAAATGGAGGGATAGAAGGCCCTTCTATGGGGCCCAGAAACATTGGAGGAAAAATGTTTTCGACGGGTGAGCCAAAGAACTTGAGGAGAGATCGGGAGCCCCGAAACTAGGGTGAAGCAAATGCTAGGGGTCATTTATTCCTAAAAAATAATGTAGTTATAGTTGAGCTTAGTTTTTTGGCAGAGGAGGAGATCACCCATAACATCTATGTTTTCTCCAATCTTGGAGTGATAGGGTAGTTTCAGGGACACTGGCCAAGTCTGCCTGACCTACACTCATGGATTTTAGACAACTGGGAACCAATGGTTGTTAGAGATGTTCAAATCTACCTGGCTACAAGAGGTTTCTTTATTTCCATCTTCAAAAATGTCCAGGATAGGAATAAGGTTATGTGTGAACACTTCTGGTGCTAGGAGGAGAAGTTTTCTTTGGTGATAAAACCTTGGCATACAAATTTTTGTCCTGCAACGGAAACTTTCAGCAAGGTGCCTCTGTGGGTCAGGCTGCCAAATCTACCCCTTCACCTCTAGTTTGATACCCTACTCAAAGAGGTTGGAAACTCTTTAGGGGATTTCTTGATGGTAGATTTGGATTCTTCAAATTTACTTCATTCTACCTTCACTCGTATATTGGTCGATATGGATATCTCTGATGGACTTCCAGATGTTATTTCTATTAAAACTTCTAGGGGATGTTGGATCCAATCCCTGGACTATGAAGGAGTCCCCTTTCGGTGTAGATGATGTTTCCAAACAGGGCATTTGGCTGCCCAATGTTGTAGAGAAAAGAGATCAAAGGAGGCATCTTGGTGGAAAGATGTTCCTGAACAACACTATACGGTTGAAAAGAAAGGCGATGAGCAAAGGAGTTTCACACAGGTGGTAGCTAAGAAAAAGGTGCAAACACCTCTTGTGGCCATTCCTGAGAGTGCCCCTATCCTGGAATAGAAGGAAAAATATTCAAATGGAGTTTATCATGACATGGGGATTGGCACTCCTATGGGTAGAGAGAAACAAAGAGCTGCAACTCCTCTACATACTGCTTTGGAGCCTAAGGACATGATGGGTCAAGAAGATGGTTCTATTGAAAAGGGGGATGGGCTAATCACAATGGTCACATTCTCAGACCAACAGAAGGAGACAACTATAATGGAGGATGGTTGGCACATGGTGAAAAAGAAAATTATAGAAAACAAAAGAATTTTGATATGGTCCTGCGATCCCATTCAAAAGGAGTGGTTAAAAGAAAACCCTAAGTCTTGGACTGGGTGTTGTTATTTCTCATCTTAATTTTCTTTAGGGACTTTAGAATTTGGGGAGGTGGTACCCTTTCTTGTTACCACCTTTGTTTCAGGTCAAGCTCCTTCCCAGTTAACTATCAATAAATCAATATCACTATTACCGATAAAAAAATAAAATAATAGATATTATTATATATATATATTGATACAAATTTATGTTTAATAATATTTGATCTTTTCCATAATTATAATATTATGATTGATTGATTAACTTCATATATATATATATATATAATATATATCCAATGGTTAAATGCCTATTGATTAACATATGTGCCGCACACATAATAGTATTATGTGTGTAGTACGTAATATACTATGCGCAATGTTTAATAGTAATCAACACTTCATATATCATATGAGCCCGTAACATAATTAAGTGTTGTATAATATAAATTAATCACCAATAGCTATGGATCGGTAATTTTCATCGTATAGTATATTAAATAAGAAAACACCTTAGAGATTTTAACCTACAAATTTTTCCGTAGGGTCGCTCCAATTTTGTGAATACAAAATTGAGGACAAGGAATCCATCGTCACACAAATTCTTTGTGGTCATAGGTCAGATCCACATTTTGCCATCCAAAAATGAGCCATCCAGGATTTTGCAAGCCCTGGAACAACAATCTACCATTGTCGTAGCAAATCACTCTTAGACAAACTCATACTAGCCAACAACCAGTAACAAATCCTTGAACGATCTTCCTACGCAAGTCCTCTCTAATTGCAAGTCAGATCTTCAATCTAACACCTCACAATAAACAAAACTAGGGATTTGCAAGCTCAAGAAATCGCTCTAATACCATCTAATGTAGTCACAGTCAAAGTTTCCCCAATGGAGATGGTCCAACCATACAATAAGAGTCAACACAAGACCATTAAGAAATCCACAATGAACAATCAACATGCCTCGAGTGCCTTCTTATTATTCAGAATCAAAGCTTTACATCATACATGCCCAACAACATTCCAACTAACATTCTAAGGCATACATGCCTAGTTACAACTAGAAATCCAAATCCATGCTGGATGCTAAGCGATTGGGCAAGGAGGTCAGCCTTGAATGTAGGAATATCCACTAAGATTCACCGATCATGAAATAGCTTTGAAGATCAGAAAACCCAATCTGACCGTTAAATCAGGAAGAACAAATAGGATCAGACCCAAAATTAAGAAATCTTCATCAGGAAAGAACGTATCAGGATGTGAATCCAAACATAAATAGCAAGAGATAAGGAACCAACAGGAAGGATTTCCAATCAAAACACAGGAACATGAATAAACAAAAAGGAAATATTTTTGGTTGTTGCAAGATTTCCAAGATCCCAGGATGCTCCTGCATCTGACACCCAGGGTTATTAAGAAAGTGATCCTCTCACTTTGTAGATGTAGAAGAATTCCACAACAGGACATAAGATTTCATTTTGACCTTCGCCATACGTACCCTTTGTTGGTGTTTAAAATTGTTACGCTACAAAAGAAACCAATATATCTTAAGACTAATGTTAGGAGTGATTAGCTCTAAGTATGAATTCTCTGTTAGATAACTAGACCAACTATAGGGACAAGACTACCCTCTGCACTTCTGGCTGTGCAAAAGAAAGGTGGGTACACCTAATCTAGACCTAAACTCAATTTTTTATAATACTTTCTACTTCTTGATTTGAACAACAGACAAAAGGTAAGTAAGTACTAAATGCCAACCTAGCATTCATTGACTCTCCACTACCATGTGTGGAATAACAAAAACAACTGAAAAGTAAAGAATTTGGTAATGAGTTTGATTTAAATTTGTTGGACAAAACATAGCCAAACCATTTAGATGTTTATCTCAATAGAAATACTAATTCTAGATCAGTGCCTTATCCATTGGGCTAAATCCTAGATACAATAGTGAAGCTGAAACACCTTATAGGCAAAGATTCAAAGCCATAAACATAAGAACTCTTAGATCACACACTACAACATCCTCAAATAGATATCCAGGCAGAATCATTGTAATACCCAAAGAATTAATTTGATCTAAGACCAACGACTTATGGAATACACATATCCATAAGCAAGACTTATACATTAAGCCAAAAAACTTACAACTCAGTAGATAACACAAAGGAGAGACTCAAATCTAAGACAATTTACATTAAGTATGATGAAACTAGTTCTTGAAATAGTATGACAAAGAAATATGCAATATGACAATATGCAAAAGATGAAAGAACTTTCAACCCTATCTTAATACAATTTGAAATACAATCTTCTATATCCTAGACTAGAAACTAGTATAAGCCTAATGCCTTCTACTTTCCCAATTCTCAAGCCATTACTAAATGGTCTTGAATATTCTTTTATATGAACAAGAATGCTACAATCTTCAGACCATTTAGGGTTAGGGTTTACAACCAATCATGTCAAGCATTTAATTCTGTTGTCAAGTTGAAACCCTATCTCTTCTCTTTAATCTGTGCAAATCTGATCTATAGTCAATTTGCCCTAATCCATGGATGTGAGCGCAACACCCTGAGGTGCAAGAAATTTCATGGCATAATGCGAAGAGCAGCTGAACATAAATGCAGAAGAGACTAATGCCACTATATGCATTTATCCTCTAATCTAGAAACCTCTATCTGTCAACTCTAGAAATAAATGCATCTCTCTGTATCAGATTTCAATCCCTACGCCTTTCAACATCTGTGCAAAGTCAACCCAAAAGATCAAATTGATTGATTAATAGATCTGTATCAAAGATCTGAGTCCACCACCATAAAAAACCCACTGAGATACATTTAAATATTTGAAAAGTCTTTACAATGAGCACAGGTGGGATGGAAAATGAATCAAATGGCTGAGATTGAAATTTTATTGGCCTTTAAAACCTAGTTGTTGATGTCCTTTTAGGTTACCTGGGCTTTCAATGACTCCCTTGGACAAGTGGCAACTTAGCGTAATGGCTTGAACACTAGATCAACCACACTTTAATCTATATTACACTTTAATCTCACCCTTGGCTTCAAATTACAGGTCCCACAAACTCAGATAGGACACATGGGTGCATAGCGTAATGGATTGAACACTAGATCAACCACATCTCCGCTTTAAGTCATTAAGCTGACCATTAGATCTTCCTTAACTTGATGCTCCTTTAACTAACTCAGCAATACCAGGATTGTGATGTCACCACTACCAAATTTCACAACGACTTAATGGCTTAAACATTAAATCTTGATCATCTCATCACTAAGCCTTTAAGCCAAGCGTCTAATTTTCTCAAACCTATTGTGTCTTTAGTGTCTTTCTTTACCCATGACCCATGATTTCATCTGGAGGACAGATGTCACAATGGCTTGATGGCTTGATTGATAAATAGACTGCATCTCTAATGTAATCCTTTAAGCTGACCGTTAGATCAAATCTAACATGACTATTCTTTAACTCTTCTTTGTCTGCGGTCTTTAACTTGTCTTGAATCTGCACTTTAACTTTGGTCAGCATTTTCCTCTTGTCTCCAAGTTGTCGGATGATTTCTCTAACCCTGGGTTCATTTCGAGATTAAACACATGCCACATGATCAAAACAAGATCTATGGATATCGCCAAATCTCTGATAGATTTGAAGACTTTGACTTTTATCTGGCGATCATGTGTTGTTCATGGATCAAGATCTCAATCAATGACCCAGATCATATCCATGCAAATCAAATTTGGGTCTGAACTTAACCATGCTTAACTCAAGGTCTATCTAGAAATTATGCGACTGAAAGGATCTTGAGGTCATTGAATGATTTCTTAACCCTTGAGTTAATCACGAGATTATGCATAGACCACATGATCAACACTGCATCCATGATCTATGTGTAATCTCCAGACATATCATGATATCATCCATTCAATGTGAGATTAAGCACCAACCACTCATCTCAATCCTGATCTACAATCCTTGCAAAGTCTCTGAATACTTTTGTACTTCATCAAATACTCATGAGATTAAGTGCCAATCTTTGATTCTTCTTTAATCCAATGACCTGCGCTAAATATCAAGACAATATGCTTAACCCTACTTACATTCTGAGATCATGTTACTGAAGGAAAAACACAACCTCAATGAGCTAGTCCTAACTTGAGTCAAATCTGGAGATTCTACGACTAAGAGGTAGCATTGAATAAAGTTAACCTGTCTTGGCAAACCATGGGTTCATTTCGAGATTACGCAACTGAAGAGATCTCTAGGTCGTGAGATAAAAACTTAAACCATGAGTCTATTCTGAGATCATGTGCAAGACACATGATCAAAATAAGAACTTAACAAGATCAACGACATGCATGTAATCTCCCAAAGAAAAGAGCATATTCCATTTTATCATGAGATCAGGAGATAAAGAGTTGCACTAAGTTGGTAGATGAAAAAGAATATTCTGCTTCGGTAAAAGAATGACCATGACTTCAATAAAAAGAGGTTTTTTTCAACAATGTTGTCATACTTATAAAGAGAGCTGTAAATAGACTACAGTTATGGATGAAAAAATGATAAGACAAGAGACCGAGTTCATCTTTCAAACCAAATAACACCGACAAGCTTGCATATGTTCAAGTTTATTTACATATTTTCATGAATAGCCATGTGGGTATCCCAAGTTTATTTCTATCCATCTAACATGATGAGAAACAATGGAGAAAATGATAGCAAGTAAAACCACAAAACAAAAGAGAAAGTAAAGCTCATTATTTTTTTATGCTACAAAGAAGGAGCAACAACAAGTTCAGAGGGGTTTTATTTCTAAACAAAGAAAAAAACTATTGTTACATTGTTTTCACCACTAAAATTCAAGTTTATTTCCAGATTTACAAGAAAATCCATAGAGAAATTTCAAGCAAAACAAGAAGATGTAGAAAGAGTCACTTATCTGATTAAAAAGTTGAGCATAGTGGAGAAGCAAATTCAGAGGAGTGCCATGTATTGCAGATAGAGGCCGAGTTCTTTTGTACACCATGAGTTGGGGATAAGTCTTAAGATGTGGCTGAAATATGCCAACCTTCATGACCAAATCTATAAATATCAAACTCCATATCTTTCAACCACATCTCAGACCGTGTCCAAACTACGGTGGTTAGCTCAAACACCATTCACACCAGCCCGAGTTCACTGCAAATGATCGAGTTCATGCTAAAGTTGCAACCCAACATTCTTATCAAAGAGAAGAGAAGGAAGCACCATATTTTATGGCATAAAGACTTAAAGTTAACAACCATGGTGGAGGAAGCTAGAACCTGAGTTCCCAAGACAGAAAGAAGCACCATATTGAATGGCATGTAAAGTTTCATGCATAGAAAATTGTGGTTAGAACCCAAATTTTAACTCAAAGAGGGGAAAAGAAGCGCCATATTTTATGGCATGAAAGGAAAAATGTAAATGGACTTTGAACTACAGTACAAAGCCCAAATTACAAAAAATAAAAATCCTGAGCTCTGGTTAAACAATAACAATGACAATAATAGCAGAAAGGCCCATGTATAGACATTAAGCATGCACTACAACTACCAACGAGGGCCAAGTTTGACTAAGTTTAAATAGAGGCATGCAAAATGCCATCCCTTATGGCATTTAAAAATCCAAATATGTTGCAAATAACCAGAGATGAACTTCAGACAAGCATGGCGGTGCCAAACAACAACAAAAACCCTAAGTTTTCTTCCAAAATGCTATGAAATACAAACTGAAAAATGCTTAATTTGAAAACTGATAAACTATGAAGTCCACAATGCAGAGTTAAGTTTATCTCAACCATAGTGCATGACAACACCACTAGAAGTGCCATGAAATCATCATCACATGATATGTCAGTGATATTTTATGGGTCATGTTGACCATGGAGTAAAATATCAAGTGTGGGTGAATTTAGAGATATACTATCAGGTTAGGGCCTTTTACATTATGGTGTTGGCTTCATATGTTAGGGTTTTTTAAATTTGGATTGGGTTTTTACCTTATGATATAGTTTTAGGTTTGGGATTCCATATTTTAAATGTATTCTTGGGGATATATTTAGGTATGTTATGTAACATGTTGATAGATATTGTGAAGATGCAAATCTAAGTATCAACATTATGAGAGCACTGTTAGAGGCTAAAGTTAGAGATAGATTTTAGGCATGAATTATGCCTTAAAATTGGGGATTTTTGAAATCATGGAGGTCTTTTAAAAGGCTATGTTTTAGGGCCACCGTTTGAGCCTAAAAATTAGGGGTATCTATTTGTTTAGGAGCACCTTTTGAGCGGGGGATGTTAGTTCTTTTTCTTGCAACACTTACCTAATGATGACAGTATATCTTGTATACTCAGTTGCAACCTTTTTTAGGCAAGAGAAAGACTAATTTCTAAGGATTGGATAACATCCTTCTTCATTTTTGAGCTCCACAAACTCAGGCAGGTTTTACCTTTTAAAGATTACTGATATCTCAGTCTATATATTTGGTGGATTGTTTCATTCACTGGGTATGAACCAAAAACCTCACTGTAGCAACTTATAGAACATTTTAGAGATTGCAATGGCTAGTTTGAAACAAAGTACTATAAGCCAAGCTATGGTTTTGAGAACATAGGCCAATGAGTCAAGGATTTGCATCCTTCTTCCTTTCATTTTTAGGAGGGATAACCTAATGATTCATTCTCTAAAGAATCAATAAAGTGGACACTGTCCTGCTAACATAGGTCCTTAATGAGTTCAGCTTATATATTCTAGTGACAAGTATGTTTTGAATAATTTTGAATGTCTTGAAAACTTAGATGATGATAGATTATCAGAC
The DNA here is from genome assembly GCA_018584345.1 of Thuja plicata. Lineage (NCBI taxonomy): Eukaryota > Viridiplantae > Streptophyta > Pinopsida > Cupressales > Cupressaceae > Thuja > Thuja plicata. Next base: position 1,584,076 of record MU228545.1, read on the forward strand.
ACAAGTCTAGATCAGTGCTTATCCTTTGGGTTATAGAGTCAAAAGCTTGAAGTCTCACATAAACACAACACTGTAAGCTGCCTTACAACCTACATGCAATTAGGATTAGTTGCCTTAAAAATTATCTGATTACCTCTAAAATACTGTATCAAATCCTTAAATACTGGTATGCTTCCTGAAACTACTCACAAAACTTAGTTCTTTACATGAAAGAAATTTGCAAGTAACTAGATAGTCACCTCGCAACCAAAATGCTTCAGACTGCCTTACAATCTTAATCATAAAAAAGCATACACAGGAAATAAAGAGACAAAAAAAAAGAAGAGTAAAATTGCATCGTATTTTATTGATGTAATCCTTCTTTCATACATAAGAAAAAGCTTTGAAGCTTGAAAGAACACAGGCACAGATTTAGAAAAATTGATTCTTTACATTAATTTTCATCCTCTTTTTGAAAATACAACTCTCTTCTATATATAGGTCTTCAACCATCTTGGAATCATTTTCAAAAGGATGATACAAGCTTTAGATGGTCTCAGAAAACCTAACCCTACAACTACAGGAGAGACAAAAAGTAAGAGAGAGAAGAAGCGGTAGAATGACCAAGTCAAAAAGATAGAAATAGATATTCTTTGTTCTTCTCCTGATCTAGCGACTTGATCTGATAGTGTACATAGTAGATGGCAGTAGTTATGTCGATTCTGGATGACCATGCTCTCAGATTTACCTACATTCTCCTTTTGCAATAATTTTCCTCTTTATCTTCAATGGTGAGGTACCAAGTAGTTATCCCTATTCATCGTCCAAAATTTCTTCTTCTACTGCTGGCTTCTTCCTCTTGGGTGTAGTCATCACTTCCCATGCTTTTACTTCATCATCTAATGGCCACTTGAAGTCCTGAGTACTCTGTATTTGGACCTTTTGCCTGTCGTATCTCGCATTAGTGATATTTTTTATGTCTACTAGAAACTTATTGATGTCAGTTTCTGCTTTGAAACCTTCGTCCAATATCTTATAGAACCCTTCCACATCAATATCAGTTCCTGAAATAAATGCCTCATTACTAGGCATTTTGTTATCAAATTCACCCTTCCAGGCATCTAAAGTGTTCACTTGATCATCATCTCCTCTTAAGGAAGGTATTAATCTGTTAAAATCATTAGAAAAGAGGCTTAGCTTTACCTCAATTTGGTTCAATTTTCCCTTAAAGAATGAGAGAGCAATATTAACTCTTTTGATCTCATCTTCAACTTTAGTTACTATCTCTAGCAAATCTGATCTCAGGGATTGTAATGATGCTACCTTTTCAAATAACTGTACCCTAGTAGACCACTTAGTAAAATAGGGGTTGAGAATAGCCAAATACCCCATTACCTCCATGTGCAAAGCTGGCAACTTGTTATAAGCATTGAATATAACATCAGTTTTATCTTTTAAAATGTCAATTCTATGTTGCAACACACCTTTCAATGCTCTTAAAGCAACCTCAGTTCCTTTTTCTTCCTCAGCCTTTTCCTTAGCCACCTCTTCAGACTTTGCTTTTTCTTTAATTTGCAGGGGCTGTGGCACATACATCACCTCAGGATTTGTTTCCAATTCTTCCATCAATTTCTTCATCATTTGATCCCTCTGATAAAGTTGCACTCGGCACATTTCTCTATCTTTTGCCAATGCACTGGTCTCTTCCAATAATGTGCTGAACCTTTCAGAAAATTGCTTAGTCTTGTCTTCATTCAAGTGAGCCCAATGTGTCATGATTTGGGATATCTCCAAATCCCCTATATTTTGCATTGTCCAGACCATTTGATTTCTCACCATATTCTCCTGAATGTTCACCACTTGGGGTTTTTGGTCTTTTGGACACAGGCTCCACATTGCAAAAGCTTGAGACTTTGGGCTATACCCAAATCCTTTTATTACATCGCCCATTTGCACTTCACTAGCCATCTTGAGATCTGGCTATTTCCTTATTTGATCAATAATGAAGGCGGATGCTAAATCCCAACCCTCAGCCAATAATATTCCACTTCCCAATACTAATTTCCTGGCATCCTCTGGTGAAATATCCTCATTTTTAGGATCATAATTTTGCAGAGCCATCAATGCCTCATTAGTTATAGTTTCTTTGTCATCAACTGTTAGCTCTGCTGTGATTTGTTCTTTCTTGTACCATCTTAGGAAGTATTTAAAATCCTCAGTTTTTACAAAATTATCATCATTTAAAAACTCCTGCTAATGAATTAATCTCTCATCAATACATGCCTTAAGGGGCACTTCAACCTCATCATCTAAATCAGGCTGTTGTTTCTTTCCTTCTCTTATTGCCTTTCTTAGGTTATGATCATATAACCTATTTCCAAGTACTAAGGCCTTAGCCTTATCTTTCTTCTTATTCTGCCCTTCAGTTGAGGGCTGACCTATTTCTAGTTTCTGCCTCTTTGCAGCAGGTTCTTCTAAATCATCTGGTTGGGTAGCAACTGTCAAATCTATAATGTGACCCTCTGCTGCCTACAACTATGGTATTTCAACTATATCTTGATGTGATCAGGCATGCATAGTAGGACATGCATAATCACTATCACTACTACTATTGTATTCTGATTCATAATATGGTAATAAATGAGGTGGGTGAATACTCCCATATACCCTGATGACTGTGTAATTTTATTCCATAAAGAAGTCACCCTAATTATGCTTTCCAGGCTAGCTATCTATATAATCATAGGGCCTAAGCAGTTGTATAACCTTTAATGGGATTCTTGTTCTTCTTGTTCCCAAACTCTGTACTATTGGATACACAATCCAATTCTGAAAGGCACAATAATCACACTCCCTAGAAGTGTAATTCCAAACCCTCACCCAAAATTGGATAGGATTTGGTCCTAATTGATAGAATATCTAAGGAGTTAAATTATTAACATCCATAATGACAAAATTGAAATGCAAAAGGAGATGCATAAGAACTTAATAATGTATGAACTTGGGCTCCTTCTCCTTTGGGTTCTTCATTCTCTTCTGGGTTGCAATGAAACCCTCATGCATTTAATCTATGATGTGCTGAATATAGTCATAACTCATGTTAGAGTGGACCTCTTGTAAATCCAACACCATCGTCAGAACCCCTGCAACAATCTTCTCTGCATCACCATATATTCCCAACACTCTACACAGGGCATATGCAGCATACTTGATATAAAAGTGTAGATCCTTGTAATAATATGGGCTGTCCCCGGACATACGATCTAAATACTTCCTCACTTATTTTAACATATGTTTCAGTAATTGGCTCCTAGCAATCCATGGCTTCAAGTATACCTCTATTTTTTCTTTGACATGTCAATTTTGGTAGACATGGTGCTGTACAAGCCGAAGGCTTGCATGAATGAATTTCTGTTCAAAATTAATAGGGTTGTGCCATCATCCCTTCTGATGGTTTTAGACAAAACATCATAGTGATTGGCTAGATCAAGGAACAAGTCTACATCTAGGAAGACATCAGGAACAAGTAACCTGGCTAAACCACAGGTCCAAGGGTTTGATACTGGGATGGGCTTATCAGAATTCTTATAAAAATAGTTAAAGAAAGAAAAACCTGTTGTTCCTAGAGTCACACAATCTCGAATATCTTTATATTCATCTATAAGAACATTTGCATTAACTTTCTTATTCTGTGTCAAACTAGGTAGGAGATGGAGGAATTCATCTTAGTAATTCACTTTTCCTTTTGCTTCGTCCTCCACCCTCTCACTTTCTCCATTGGTCAAAGCTATACTCACTGCTCTGCTCATTGTTTTCAGTGTTTGAATTCTCTCTTGCTTGTTACTGGTATTGAAACAAATCTACCACAGAGACTCCTCAGACTGTTCCGTGCACAATTTTGGAAACAATGAACCTTTAAATCATAGAAAACTTTGCAAATCTTTGAATTTTACTCTATTTTGGCGACTGAATTCTCTAAACTTAGAAACTCTGAAAGCAAGGTGAATGTACATGAACAAGCAATCATCTCCTTATAGTAACCGTTCAAAGTACATGGCTCATGATTCTGAGAACATCAATTCTTTCTTAAATTCCACATACTATGAACATAATTGAAAACCTAGCCGTAGTTTCCTAAGTGTGACAAGAAAATCAAATTTGTAAAACTGAATCCTCGGCTAAAACTTATAAAATTTGAATAAGTTGACATTTTATCCTGGGATTGGCCCTCTGTCATACGTCTCAGCTACCCTTTTTCTACACAGTAATCAAAATATGGAGATCTGATTGGCCGTCAAATAATTCACACTGACATATTTAATACTGGGGCTTTTTTACAAAAATCATCATCAAGCGACAAGGCGACTGCATTCATTTTCTCTATCGTTGATCCCAATCCTTAACCCATGGTTTATCTGGAGACATAGCGACTATGCAAATTCCTAACCTTTACAGACTAGAGTCAACCTTTGGCGACTATGCAACACCAGGTAAATCTAAGTCGCCAGTGATGATCACTAAACCACATTCCTTTTGCAGATTATGCAACTAACTTTTATTGTTATCTTTCACAGTTATTTCTTAGTCACCCAATGTTATCTCTCTTCTTCCAGACTGCACGACAACCCTTAGTCGCCTGATCACCAAATGTGAATGCTGAATGCCAAAAGCTTGACGAGACACCACGACAAAGCATTCTATTTTTAAAACCATCTTGCGACCTTGTGACATACCCTTATCCGCTGAGTCACGAGGACTTTTCTCCTTAGGGTCTTTTATTCTCAGACTTGGCGACTACCATAGGATCCTTTCATAACTTCATCTGATGGTTGTCACTTAATCACCAAATGACTTATCATACCTTTAAAACATTCTGAGACTCTGCGACTTAACAGTTACCCTTAAGTAGTCTCATAGTCACCAAATGCACTTATATCTTTAAGTGATCATTATGGAATCCACTTACCTCCTGACAGATGTCCTCTTCTAATTTGAAACTTGGGTTATCTGGCGACAACCCGACTGTGCTTCATTACAAACCGTAAAAGTTAGTCGCCAAGTCTCAGCAATTTCAACTTAACTGGCCTCTTTTCTGGAGACTGCGTGACTAAAGGCTTTGCATTACACTTAACATTGGACTGATTTAGTGATTATGTGACAAAAGGTAATCATGATGTCTCTTAATAAATTCTTAACTATGGAAAACATCTTGCGATCACCTTACTGACCTACAGGCCCACTGATTATATTATGGCTCTGTTCAAATGAATCAGCGATAACGTGACATAAAGCAAATTGTGAAGTCTGGAAAAGAATAGGGAATATTCCTATACTACATGAGACTATGTGACACAAGCTAATCGCTAAGTGGGGGATAAAGAGGAATATGATGTTTTAAGTTGTGCGACTATGTGATTGCAAAAGAACTCATGACTTAAGTGGAACAAAAAGTAACTGAGAAATATAAAATGAACAACACCTTAGGGTTTTATTCAAATTTGAATTTTTAACAAGCTAGGGTTTAAGACTTTGAACATTTTCACAGGTTTTAGGCTAAAATACATGAAAACCTAGAGAGGGAAGACACAAGAACTGAGGAAAAAGAAGGCAAAAATAGGAATACAACCAACAGTGGCTCTGATGCGGATTGGATAAACAAGGTTTATGACAAAGAACCATAGAATCTCTTGTTGCAGACCACCACAAAAATAGAATAGAACAGACCAAGGAAAAGAGGGGAATATTTACAGAATTTACAAACAGGAAAAAGACTATATATGTAATACATATTTACTCATGCACTACAATGATTTTCACTTGAAGAAAGGTTTTAAAAATTGCCCATGCATAGGAAACTCAAAACCTTTTCCTTCCATATCTTTCAAAAAATATGAGTCTTTTCCATAATGTTCTGAGACTATATAAGGCCCTAACCATAAAGACTCAAATTTCTTATGCTTACCTCTGTCTTCTGCCCTTACATTCCATTGGAGAACTAAGTCACCAGCCTAAAACTTTCTGTTAGTAGCCCTCTTGTCAAAAAAATACTTCATTTTTTGCTGTAACCCTATGTTCTCCCTCTGAATTTCTCTTCTGGTTTCATCCAACTCTATCAACTGCATCATTCTATCTTGCATTGGGTCAGAGATATTTAAATGTTCTTCTTGTATAAACTGGTAAACAGGTAATAAATTATTCACTGGCAACCTTGCTAGCAAACCATATACCAATTCAAAAGGGGATTTACCAGTTGCCTTCTTGGTTGTGATCCTATGAGCCCAAAGGGCTAATCTCAACTTTGTATGCCATGTTTTCTTATTTTGTTCCAGAGTCCTTTTTAGTATCTTCAATATGTTTTTGTTACTAGACTCAGCTTGTCCATTAGCTTGTGGGTGGTATGGGGATGAGTATGATATTGTAATCCCATACCTTTCACAAAAACTTGTCATTTCTTCTGATCTAAAACTCATAGCATTATCCATCACTAGTTTACTAGGCACACCAAACCTGGTTAAAATGTTATCCATGAGAAACTCAGTAACCACCTTGCTCATTTCTCTCCTGGTAGGGATAGCCTCAATCGATTTAGTAAAGTAATCAATGGCCACCAATATCCAGCTATGTCCTACACTAGATTTCTCTTGAAATTAACCAATAAAATTAATCCCCCACATAGCAAAAGGGGCCTCAGTACTCACTGGATTTAGCAACAAAGCGCCTGCAAACTTTAATTTGTTGGAAAACTTCTGACATGGTTGACATTTTCTAACATGAATATATGTGTCTTTGAAAAAAGTAGGCCAATAATATCCTAACCTCAAAATCTTATGGGCGGTGGTCCTAGCAGAAAAATGACCTCCACATTCCCCCTCATGCATCTCAACTAAAACCTTCTTAGCCTGGAAATTGTCTAGGCACAATAGCAGTATACCATTCTTGTCTTTCCAAAAAAAATCTCCCTGAATCAAGATATACCTTTGAGTTTGTAATTTCAGACATCTCTTTTGATTTTCAGATAAATGATCAGGACACTTACCATGTTTGAGAAAGAAAATAATATCAGCATAATATGGCTGCCTTTCTATACTAGTAATAGCTTGATCATGTGTCTCTGTCTGGTTTAAGTGCACCAAATCTAGATTTTCTTCTGTCATAGGTTTTTCTAGACCTTGTCCTCTTATTAGTTTGGTGGTACTGATCTCAAGATTGAACTCTTGTATTCTTGTAATCCATTTACATCTCTTTCCAGTAACCTCTGACTGTGTAAGGATATCTTTCACTGTTGAATGAGGAACATAGGCCTACACCTTAACACAAACCAAGTAAGGCCTAAAACATTTTACTGCCTTAACCAATGCATAGGCCTACTTTTCCATTATTTCATAATTAAGTTCTGTAGCCTGCAAGGATTTACTGTAAAAAGCTATAGGATGTTCAAATCCTTGTTCATCCTTTTGAAGTAATATTGCAGCAACAATATGAAATGAGGCAAATGAGAACAAAGAGAAAGGCCTAGTATAATCTAGAGATTTCAAAACTGGGGCCTATTGTACTACCTCTTTAATTCTCTCAAATGCTTGCTGAGCTTCCTCATTCCAAGCAAACTTAGTATCTTTTTTCAATAATTTCACAATGGGCTTAACAATTTCTACAAAATTGACTTCAAATCTTCTGACAAAATTTATCTTTCCTAAAAAGGACTGAACACCTTTTAAATTTCTTAGAGCAATTACTCTTTGAATTGCTTGTACTCTCTCAGGGTCTATCCTTATCCCTTCTTTGGACACTATATGTCCCAACAACTTCCCCTCTTTAACTACAAAATGACATTTCTTAGGGTTCAATGAAACACCATATTCCAAAGCTTTGTTAAAATTTTTACCCAGGTGATCACAATGATCTAAAGCCCTCTTGGAATATGTAGTCAAGTCATCCTAATAAATGACCATGAATAGATCTATAAAATCTTTGAAAGCCACATCCATGGCCCTTTGAAAATTTTCTCCTGCATTTATTAATCCGAAAGGCATTTTGATATAAACATATGTTCCCCAAGGAGTAGTAAATGCAGTTTTATACTGATCTGTTTCTTTGACTAAAACCTGGTTGTAACCTGAAAAACCATCCATCGTGGACAATAATTCACAACTAGTAACCTTATGCAACATTGCTTCCATATTTGGTAGTGAATAATTATCTTTCAATGAAGCAATATTTAGGTTCCTAAAATCAACACATAATCTGATGTCACCATTTTTCTTCCTAACTGGCACTAGG
>MU228545.1:1609976-1636632 GCA_018584345.1 Thuja plicata
TGATATTGTGTTTGTCCTGAAAAATGCAAAATGTCCAGAGCATATGCCAGAAAATCAGAAGAGAACTTTGAGATTGCAAGCCCAGAGGTATGTCTTGATACAAGGTGATTTGTTTTGGAAAAATAAGATGGGATTCTGTTATTGTGTTTAGATAAATCACAGTCTGAAAAGGTTTTAAGTGAATTGCATAGTGGTGCATGTGGTGGGAATTATTCTGCCAAAACTACACCTCACAAGATAATCAAAGCTGGTTTTTACTGGCCATGTCTTTTCAGAGATACTCAAATGTTTGTAAGAAAATGTGAACCATGCCAAAGGTTTTCTGCCAAAATGAAATTTGCAGGAGCATTACCTCTAAATCCTATAACTATTGAAGCCCCTTTTACCTAGTGGGGTTTGGACTTTATTGGTGAATTTACAGAGAAATCCAGTGGAGGTCATAGTTGGATTCTTGTGGCTACAGACTACTTCACCAAATGGATAGAAGCAATCCCAAAAAAGAGGGCAACCAACAGAATAGTAATGGATTTCTTGATGGATAACATTCTGACAAGATTTGGTGTGCCCACTAAGCTGATTATGGACAATGCCATGTATTTTAGGTCTGATGAATTTAGGGACTTCTGTGAAGAATATGGCATTACTTTATCTTACTCCTCACCATATCATCCTCAATCAAATGGACAGGATGAGTCCAGTAATAAAATTATTATGAAGATCATTAAGAGGATTTTGGACAAAAATAAGAAGTCTTGGCATTCAAAGTTGAAATTAGCCTTATGGGCTGACAGAGTGACAGTGAAAAGGGCCATAGGGGTTTCCCCTTTTGAAATGGTTTATGGAAGTCAGGCAAGGTTGCCCTTGAAAAATCTATTACCCGTGCACAAATGTTTGTTGGAAGAAGATTCAGAAAATCCAAAACCTATGATGCAAAGAATGGATCAGCTGATGGAATTGGAAGAAATAAGAGTAGAAGCTCACAAAAGAAACCTGAAGTTGCAGCAACAGTCTAAATACCTATTTGATAAAAGGACAACTGAAAGAAAATTTAGGGTTAATGATCTGGTGTTACAATGGAATGCCAGAAAAGAAGAAAAAGGCAAACATGGCAAGTTTGAATCACTGTGGATGGGGCCATTTGTAATCCAGGAGTTTCATGGTCAGGATTCTTATTTCTTGGAGGATCCAAGTGGTGAGATACAGGAATTGCCAGTGCATGGACAATTCTTGAAACATTATTTCTCGTAGTTCTGCTTGTTCCATGCATGATAGTTTAGTTTTCCCTATTTTTGTGTGGTTTTGTGTGCTCCTGTACAGTTTAGTTTAGGTTTGTGGTCTGTTCCTCAGAGGTCTAGCTTCTAATGACAATTTTGCAATTATCTTTCCCCAGTCAGAGCCATTGTTAGCACTGTGCTGATTTTATTTGAATATGTTGTTGGTTGTATTTCCTATTTTGGTAGCTTTCCTGGTTCCTTGTCCTTCTCTCTGTGTTCTGATGTGCTCAATTCAGCTATCTCTTGTTTATTTTTTCCTTACCTCTGTCATGTTTTCAATTTTTCAAGTCTAAACCTAGTTCATTATGCAAAAAACCCTGAAAACCCTTGTCATTCCAAGTGTTAAACAATGAAAAAAAACCCTAGGTCTTGGCGCTTCTATTTTGCTGTTACTTTTTCCATTCACTTAGCGCATATGTTTTAAATGAGTCACCTCGTCGCATTACCCCAACTGAATATTCCATTTGTCTTCCTGACTTTTCTTTTTCCTTATCTCACATAGTCTCATTCAAAATCAGAATATTCCTTCAGTGTTACAAGACTCAGCGATTCCTTTCATGTCGGGTAGTCACAGAATAGCTATGTCATAAGGCTTTATGAAGATGGGACCCACTGCTTAGTCGGGTGATCGCAGGAGATTTTTAACAGTTAAGAAAATGTCTTCAGACTGTGTGATTACTTCATGTCGCTTTGTCACCAAATCAAGCCAAAGATAATAGTTAAGTCAGGCCTTCAGTCGTGTGGTTTCGAAATGAAACAACGGTTAAGAAATTTTAACGCAGACTTTGCGACTGACCGTCTGAGGTTTGCAGAAAAGTATAGTCGGGATGTCACCAAAACAAGATGGTGACCCAGTTCTTTAGTATGCATCAAGTGAGCTAATGATTGTGTGACATCTGTCAGAAGGCAAGTGGATATTAAAAGATTGTCAGGTTGTCGCCAGAAGGAGAAAGTGCATTCAGCGATTTCGAGATTAAGGTATGGTGCCTTCAGTCGCGGTGTCTGGGAATGATTTAAGGGTAGGAAGAAACATATAGAAATTAAACGATGGCCGTAGGATGAAGGAATAAGAGGATCCAATGGTGGTCGCGAAGTCTGAAGAAGAAAAGTGCCCTAAGGAAGAAGTCCTCCCGACTTGGCGATTAGGGTATGTCGCGGAGTTGTCAAAAGTGAAAAGGGGGCGCTTATAACTATTAAGGTAAATTTGAAAGCTCAAGACTTGATTCCGCGATCAGACGACTAGGCATTGTCGCGTAGTCTTGAAATAGAAGTTAAACACTCAGTGACAAGGAGATCATCGTAAAGGCTAAGTAAGACAGTTAGTCGCAAGGTCTCAGAAAGAATGATGAGTTAATGTTAACTATGCGCGACTATGATTTTAGTTATGTCGCGAGCTCGCTAGATAATCACTTGGGTCAGCCAAAGATAAGAAAACACATTGTCGCCAAGTCTTGAGATCGAACCATGGTTAGTGACAGAGGCCCGTGACAAAGAGACTTAATGCAGTCTCTCAGTCGCCAGTCAGCAAAGCAAGGATCTTTTCAAAATGAATAAAGTACAGTGTGTTATCTATTTTCAGTGCTGATGATGCATAATCTAAATAGTCTGCTGTTCAAATTACCCTGCTTCAGCTAAAGAGCCACCAAAGAAGAAACAGAAAATAGAGCACAAAATTCTGCAGGACAGAAAGAGACGTGGAAAAATTTGTGTCTGAGGCCAGAATTTCCATGGATGCCAGGTGGGTGGAAGCTATTGCCAAGCTAGAAGAAGTGAACAGATGGGAGGCAAAGCTTAATGATAAATATGGTTAAGCCACAAAAGACAAAACTTGTTAATTAGCTACCACCTTGTTAATTAGTTGTTTCCAAGTTGTTGCAAGTTGTTGTGTAATCCTTCCCAGTATGTCGGTAGCTTGTTGCATCCTTGTGCTATAAAAGGATTCCAAGACTACTGGGAAGATGATGGTCATTTTTCTATCTGAAAATAAGACTAAGTCAATTGTAAATCTTGGTTTTGAGAACCAATATATCTGATCTTTCTGGAGAAATCTCTGTTGAATGTAGTAACTGATGATGACCTTTGAATAAAATCTAGTTCACAGTTTTTGAAGCATTTAATGGATTTTCTGTCTTCATTTTAGCATTCTGAATTTTGTCTAAATTGAATGTTCTAGGAGCGTTTTCAATTTATATATCTGTAAGGAAGATTATGGAATACTTCTAGGGTTCTTTCAAGGAGAGAATATACCTTAGAGATATTTCAACAAAGTTTAGGGTAGCAAATGAATCTGATGGATTAATCTGGCTAAGTGTACTGAGATAGATATATAAGGTATATCTATATTTGTGTCAGATCCTGTAATTGCCTTAAGTTTAATCTTCAATCATGCTAGTTAAAATTATTCACAGATGACTCCATGCCCTAAGATTGAGCACTGGTCTATTTTTGTTCAATTAAGTGACTATCATCATTAAAACCAATCTTTACTTTTAGTTTTGTCTGTTTTAGCTAAATTTACAATGGTCATTCCCTATAATTCCACCAATATCAAACTAGAATAATTTAGTGATTTCATTATTCTAATTTTTCAAGGGTAATCCCGCCTGAGTCTGTGGAGCTCAAAGTGCAAGAGGTCTCAAGACCTTGTTACTATTGTTCTACTCTATGCTTGGTCAGTGTCAGGGATAAATAGAGTAAACCTTCTAAGGAGTATATTTTTATGTCAGCAAAAAAAGGGAACAACACGCCCAATTTTATCTCTCTTCTTCCAGACTGCACGACAACCCTTAGTCGCCTGATCACCAAATGCAAATGTTGAATGCCAAAAGCTTGACGAGACACCACGACAAAGCATTCTATCTTTAAAACCATCTTGCGACCTCGCGACATACCCTTATCCACTGAGTCACGAGGAATTTTCTCCTTAGGGTCTTTTATTCTCAGACTTGGCGGCTACTATAGGATCCTTTCATAACTTCATCTGACGGCTGTCACTTAATCACCAAATGACTTATTATACATTTAAAACATTCTGAGACTCTGCGACTTAACAGTTACCCTTAAGTAGTCTCGTAGTCGCCAAATGCACTTATATCTTTAAGAAATCATTCTGGAATCCACTTACCTCCTGACAGATGTCCTCTTCTGATTTGAAACTTAGGTTATCTAGTGACAACACGACTCTGCTTCATTACAAACCATAAAAGTTAGTCGCCAAGTCTCGGCAGTTTCAACTTAACCGGCCTCTTTTCTGGAGACTGCGTGACTAAAGGCTTTGCATTACACTTAACATTGGACTTATTTAGCGATTATGTGACAAAAGGTAATCATGATGTCTCTTAATAAATTCTTAACTGTGGAAAATATCTCGCGATCACCCGACTGACCTGCAGGCCCACTGATTATATTATGGCTTTGTTCAAATGAATCAGCGACAACGCGACATAAAGCAAATCACAAATTCTAGAAAAGAAAAGGGAATATTCCTATATTGCATGAGACTACGCGACACAGGCTAATCGCTAAGTGGGGGATAAAGAGGAATATGTTGTTTTAAGTTGTGCGACTATGCGATTGCAAAAGAACTCATGACTTAAGTGGAACAAAAAGTAATTGAGAAATATAAAATGAACAACGCATTAGGGTTTTATTCAAATTTGAATGTTGAACAAGCTATGGTTTAAGACTTTGAACATTTTCACAGGTTTTAGGTTGAAAGACATGAAAACATGAAAACCTGGAGAGGGAAGACCACAGAACCGAGGAAAAAGAAGGCAAAACCAGGAATACAACCAACAGGGGATTTCTTTTTTTGAAATTGGCCTTAGATGCTATATATTCAAACTTCTTATTCATTTGTAGAGGTTCAAAATTGTGGAGAGAAGTTTTAATAGTGAACATATTATTCCTTTGCACTTCTTCTTGTATTTTGTAACTAATTTTGTAGATTCTGAAGATAATAAAGCTGGTCTTATTATTCACATATCTTTTATGAGGTTTGTCATCAATCCTTTCAAGTTTTCTACATTTAAGTGTTTATCCCTTTCAAGCATAGATTAGTGAATTGCTCTAAATTCCTATTCTAAGTTATAAAGAATTAACCTTTTTGCAGAAATTACCTATTTTCTGGTTGAATTCCTACCATTAGTGGCATCATACCCTAATAGTGGATTTTAAACCATCCTAGGTGTTGAAAAAGTGAAAATCATTGTAGAATTTAGTAATGTGTGTCTTGTAGGTACAAACTTTCAATTCTGACAAATCTGTATCCATTTTTGGTATATCACCTTCTTAATTAGTTTTCATTTTAGTTATCCCTTCTCCCTTTTCCCAAAACCATAAAATTTAGTATTAGGTGATATCCCAAATCCAATAAGAATCGGCCTAGAATCCAGATATTCATTCCATCCACCAAGGAGAATGTTTCCATGTTTCAACAAGATGGCTAGATTCTGCACCTAGCTATAGGTGCAATCTTTATTGACAATAGTTTTTGGCACGCCCGGTGGGACCAAATTGCTACACATCTTTCAAATTTATTATTTCTTATTGTTGTTTTGGTGTGTACAACAATATTTTTGCCTTTTTGAAGGTATTTTACCAAGCACCTAGCAATTCTGGTTAAAGGTTTTATTATAGATTCAGTTGCATATTTGTCTTGATGAGAAGGACTTCTACCAAAGAAAATAGTGAAGGATTCATTTATCAAGAGTTACAACCTAGTAGAAGAGGTGGCAGATCAGCAAGGAGAAATAGAGTATCTCAAGCTATAGGAGAATCATCCTCTTTTCTCAGGGGGTCTAATTTTTCATTATTCAAAAATCCTATCTTTGAGGATTAAGCTGCCATTTCTGAAAGCCACGAGGTAATTATTAAATATTTTGGTTTTCCTAAAGATTTAAGTGTTATTGGCAATTTTGGATTAGAATTACCCATTTTTGAAGAAACAACAAAACATCAGTCCACTGCCATAGCATCCACAAGTGGCACTGCTACCCCATAACTGAAAATATATCAAAGGAAGGTAACGCAAGTTAACAAATCTATTTTGTAATTTGTAGTCCAACAACAAGTGCAAATTGTAGTTCAACAACAAGTACCACCAATACAGATGGCCTGGCCTTTGATGCTGGTAGCCCATTGCAAATTGTTTCTCACCATGACATTCCATCAGCGACGCTAAAAGGTTTGACGTATTTCAATGGTGAGAATCATGTTTCAACAATTGAGCATATTAAAGATATTGCTACTTTATGTGGATTACACCAGGTTACTCATGATGATGTAACATTAAAACTATTAGCGACATCGCTTAAAGGTAAAGCATTAGTCTGGTTTAGAAGTTTGCCAGTTAACTCTATTAGTACATGGGATGAGTTAGGTACTATTTTGATCAGTAAGTTTGAAGATAGATCAAATAATTTATCTTTGGTCAAGAAGTTAACTACTATTAAGAGAAATATCAATGAGCATATTTCTGATTTCAACTTTTGTTTTCAACAAACTTGGGATAGAATTCCAAGATCTATTAAGCCATCTAGTGACTATGCATTTCTGTTTTATTTGAAAGCATTTAACAGTGATATTGCTCTTATGATACAGTCTATGGGAGGTAATACCATACCAAATGCTTATGATATTGCTGTTAGAGTAGAGAAAAACTTGATACAAGCTACAAAATTACCTCCAAGACCTCTAGTGCCTTATTGTGTAGAGATACAACTAGTTTTACAAGTTTTCATACCACCTATTGCTATTGTTTCTCCATTGCCATCACTTAATATGAAGGTTG
Source organism: Thuja plicata (assembly GCA_018584345.1). Lineage (NCBI taxonomy): Eukaryota > Viridiplantae > Streptophyta > Pinopsida > Cupressales > Cupressaceae > Thuja > Thuja plicata. The sequence goes on from MU228545.1 coordinate 1,617,042, forward strand.
TAGTAGAGGAACATGTTTCTTTAGCTCCTATCAGGGAGGTAAAGAAGTGGACTATGGAGCTAAAAGACACAAATGATAGCATTCTAAGAACTTTACAGAATTATGGCAATGAGATAATGAACCTAAAGAGGCAGCAAGGGCAATACAATAAGCCTTCAAAAGCTACTTACCAGCAGAATAGGCCATTGAATCAAGCTTCCAGTTCAAATCAGCCCAAACAAGCCCAAGGGTAGCAAAGAACTTACAATCAAAGAGCTGGTCAAGCATATAATTATGCAACTCCAATTACTTCCAAGGAGTTAACAAAAATTCCTCAATTTAATTATGTGAAAGAAGCAGAATGGTGCAACACATGCAATGATGGGCACTATTGGATGGATTGCCCTCATCCACTTGAAGCTAGAAGACAGGATGTTCTGAAAGGACAATTGGTTAATAGTCAATCTGAGGTACAGTATGATCAATCACAAACACAAGGTAATTGTCATGTGTCTTTGGTGAATTTCAATAATGATGAAGCTATTTTAGTAGCAAATTTTGACCCCAATCAAGTGTGGAGACCTATAGCAGTAGGAACAAGGTCAAAAGTAATGGCTGGAAATTATCAACAATCAAATGATAAAGTACAACAATAGACAAAGAAGCATTTACAAGCTCAAAAAGGAGAAGAATAGTCAATTCAGGTAGGAAGTGAGCCTGCTATTTTAAAACAACACTAAAAGGTTAGTATTCAAAGCTTCAATATAGTTGATCATTTGAAGAAGACAAATGTTCCCTTGTCTATGTGGGATGTTTTGGCTCTTCCAGTCCAAAAGGACATGTTACAAGAGGCATTGCAATCACTCACACTATCTGATGAAGCCTTGTCTCAATAGAATCCTAAGGTTTTAGTGGTTGCAAGTACAAGCACACCCCAAAAATTAGCTAAGTTGATCAAACCTCCTCCATTTTATGTCATTGTCATTTTAGGACAACATCTAGTCCACAATTGCATGATTGATTCTGGTGCTACTAGCTCAGCTATGCCAAAGAAAATTGTAGACCAGCTAGGCCTCAAGTATCAGCCACTTAAAAGAGGAGTAGTCCAATTAGATGGGACAACAATTGTAACTGTAGGAGTTATAAGGGATCTTGATTTAACGCTGCATGATTGCCCTAGTTTCTGAGTTCCTATGGATGTGTACATAATAGATTTGCCTCCTAACTTCTCTATATGCTTGTCAAGAGAATTTACCACCAAGATAGGAGGTTATCTATTAGCATATTGGACTCACATGCTTTTCCACACAAGGTACAGTACTAAGGTTACTATAGAACCAATTGAAAAATTATGTGATGAACAGTATGTTGCTAGTGCTGGAAATGAATCAACAGTTATATCATTTGATCAGGAGGAAATATCTTATGTTTTTGAAACCCAAACACAAACAAGTAAATTTTCTGATATCCTATTAAATGATTGGGCAACTAACAATGTAAGAATTTCAGATGAACAGATTGAGGAACCAAGTTTGGATAACTATGTTATCCATGAAGTTTCTGATTTTCTTTCAGTTGTGGTAAGAAGTGCAGATTTAGATCTAGAACAACAATCTAATGCTATTTGGAAGCTATTTTTTGATGGTTTACACAAAAAAATAGGTGCATGAGGAGGTTGTTTGTTGGTCTCACCAGCAAATAAATGGTATTATGCCTATTTCAGATTCACTTTTAGTTGTACAAATAATGTAGTTGAATATGAAGCCCTCACAAATGGATTAAAGTGGGCCATTAAAAGAGGTGTTAGCTGTTTACAAGTTTATGGTGATTTAGAATTAATTGTGAATCAAGTTAGGAATGTACATGCAGCCAAGAATGATTTATTAAAAAATTACAAGCATGTTGTATGGGACTTGATTGAAGGTTTTGAAGCTTTTAATCTGTAATCCATTCCTAGAAATCAGAACAAGCATGCTGATAGGCTTGCTCCTTTTGGAGCCTAGTATGATATCCTAGTAGAAATCAGTAATAGTAAAGGGCTTACTTATTTTAAAGTAATTGTTAGACCTACTATCCCTAACAATGCTAATTGTTGGCAAGTTTTTGAGTCTAACCAACATATTGTTAACATTTTGAGAGAATAGGCTGAGTTTGCATAGCCAAACCAACAAATATTGTAGGAGCAATATGAAGATTAGATCATTCAATTGAGGACAAAAAAGATGCCCAAAGGTCTTGTGACCTTAGAATCTATTTTTGGTCCTAATGATCAATTCAAGAAGGATAAATCTAGCTTGCAAATAAAAGAGGAACATTATGAGGAATTTGTTGTTGCAAAGGATAAAGTGCTGAAAATTGGAAAGGTATGTACATGTGAAGAGCATCAAACCTTTGTCAACTTATGCAATGAATTTCATGTTATTATTTCTTGGAGTTATTCAGAGTTAAAAGGATTTGATCCTAATATTTCCTAGCACACAATTGAATTAGAACTAGGAGCCAAGCCAGTTAGGAAAAAATAGAGGCCAATAAATCCAAAACTAGAGTCTCTCATGATTAAAGAATTGAATAAGTTGATTGAGAGCAATATCATTTTCCCAATCAAATATACTTCATGGGTGTCCAATTTGGTTTCTGTTAGGAAAAAGAATGGAGAAATCAAATTGTGTTGATTTTCGTGACTTGAAAAGAGCTTCATTAAAGGTGTTGAATAAATATTTTGCAAGTCACTAAGACTACAACCTACAAAATGTGTGTTTTAGGCATCAGTATGTGAGATTACTCTCTCCTCTCACCAATAGGGGAGGCTCCCTTCTTATCGTAGGTGGCTTCAAGTAGAATTGAACTATAACACATATATTTCACCTTACAACAATAATTATGGTGACTTGATGATTGACTCAAGAACAATCAAACGAGGCAACAGTTGATTTATCTAAAGATGAAGTGATACAATGAGCTCAAAGTCTCTTGTCCTCACCTCAAATAAGTATTCTATTAATCTATTATCCAATACTAAAGCTCAAAGTCTTCAGTCCTTGGAGTGTATCAACCACTACTCTCTATAGTAACCTCAATCTCCTAAAGCACAAAGTCTTTAGAAAACTTGGATTAAAGATGCTCTGATGATATAAACAAAGAAACTATTCAATTTGAACAAGGATCAACAAATGAAACATAATAATACATTCATTGATTTTTAAGACAACAACACAAAGTATGTCAATCTCTATTCCTTTATTCAAATGCTTAACTCTCTTACAATGAAGCACAAAGTTTTCAGAACTCAAGAGTTTTTCCTATAGTTTATTTGTACAAATAAAAGATGAAAGATTACAATGAGATCCCTCCTTTATATAGGAAAAGAGGAGAGAGGAAAGTGGAGAAGAAAGGGGAAACCCTCAACCACTTTGACTTATTCAATCCTTATCCCTAACTAACCAACTTTGAACTATTCAAAGCTTATCTATAACTAACTAACTTTGACTTATTCACTGCTATAGGACCTAGTGTCCTTGCAACATGATTACACGAGACTACTTTACATATTATCATGTAATCTGTCAAAGATTCTACAATTTTACAAAACTAAGTGTCTTAAAACACTTTTCAAAGAAAGTTAATACATGTCTCAAATTAACAAAGAGACTTGTGTACAATGACTAGATCTGGTGAGACTATTTGTCGAGCAATGTTCACTATTCTATGTGCACAACTTGTTGCCTTTGAAATTTCTCCATTATATGAACCCAGATCCTTCTGAAGTTGAGTCAGCACCATCCTATAGTTTGGTAACTTATCCATAGAACTACAACTAAAAGAATCATCTTCTAGTTCTTGATGAATCATTCGCACAAATCCTGATAGGAATTTCTCTTCTAGAATCAGCTCCTCATTCTCTAATATTAGCTCACATGCTAGTTCTTTGAAGATCTTGACAACAATTTCTTTAGGCTTGATGCATTCTTGCAAATCCTCATGCACTTTTTTGATTAGGCTCTTCAGAACTCGCTCCTTATTCATCATCTAATCTAGGAACTCAAGGTACATCTCCTTCAAAGGGACTATTTCATAAGTGCACAAAACATCCAGATTAGCTTGTACCATTTTCCTCCAAACATCTAAGTCTTCACTTAGAGTTTTCAACTGTTGATCAAAAACCTCAACCACTTCATGTATTCGATCTGTTGTTTTTTGACAGTTCCTGAGTATCCAGTATATATCCCTAACAACTATGATATCTTTATCCTCTCTCTGGCTGCCCCAATTGTTCACCATCTTGCCCTTCTTCTCTAGCTACTTAGCATGCTGTCGTTCCTCTCCTAAACACAAATCCTCCTACTAGGAAGAAGAAAGATTCTCAAGAGAATCATGAAGATGATCATTCTCTTCCTTTAGCAGATGTTTCTTTTGCCAAAGTTTATCAGTTCTTTTAGTATACTGATTAAACGCATCCTGAGCATCCATTTGGCAACTTGAAAATGACTGCTTCCCTAGATCCACCCTTATGATCTTGTAACCTATGCTCTTAGGTTCCTCTATTATTTCATTTGGAAGTGGCTCCGCTATTTCAGCATACTTCACCTTTTGGTCATCTACAATGATTTTTGAAAGCACTTTAGCTTTCTTACTCTTCCATGCCCAAGTCTTACCCTTAGGTGCAATCTCAAAATCCTCTAGAGGCACCTCCACCTTCTTCTTTTTCTGAGTAATAGTTCCTAGCCAAGGAGGCAAGACAAAAGATGAAGATGAATCATCAATAGTAACCATGGTGGTCACTGGCTCCTCTTATGGAGGAACTTCTGCAGAAAATGTTTTTAAATCTCTTTTATCTTCTTTCTCCATCTAGAAGACTAGGTCATTGTTAGACATGAGAGTATCTAACCACAGTAATTCTTTAGGAAGATCATCAAAGAAATGTGACAAATCTTCATTTTGTGCTAGAGCGACAGAAGAAATGGGTGTAGTTGTCACAATAGCTTCTGAATGAACTGGAGGCAACTGAGCTATGAAAGATTCTACATTTGTGTCCACTGGAGATGTTGAAGGTTCTTCTATTTCTTGAGCTAACTCATGTAAACCCTAAATTTCTTCTACTATTTGAGTTTGGGTGATCTCAGGAGTAGTAGAAGTTTGTAGTTCTTCCTCACTGTTTGAGAGATTGATCATCTCTGGACCTTTTACTCTGGAAGATGCTTCTGCTATAGGGGCCTTCACCATGATCTTTTCTCCTCTAATGGCAAGTTTTGGGACAGCCTTGACTTCTGACGTAGAATATTCTCCTTTCCCTTTTCCTCAAATTTTAGACTTCATACCTATGGGGCCAGCTAGACCAAAATCTTGACCGGGCTTGATCTTGATACTTCTTATGCCTCTCTTCTTCAGCCAAATATTGGTGTTTTCCAAGATATTATGAAATCTATCCCAAATGGATACATTTTCCTTTATAGACCAACATGGTGGGGGAACAGGCAACTTCTTAACTTGATACTTTTTGTACTCCGGATCTAGGATCTCATTATTGTTTATAACTCCATCTGGAATTTCAGCCAAATGGAAGTCTATGATTTGCTTGATGGTAAGCCTGCAATAATCCATTTTGGTGATTTCCACTTTAGTGTGAAGATCAATCCAAACATCCTCCAGGCAATGTACATGTCTGAACTATTTCCAGATCTTATCATTCATACCCCTCCAGTCAAATGAGCTCCAAGCTATGAACTTTTTCAAATGATTTCTTGAAGTTCAAACTCCAAATTCTTGGCTTTAGGGATAGTATCAAGTGAATATCCACCAATCCTTAATGAATTGTGTGAAGAAATACCAACCCCAGGCCTATGCAAAGAATTATGATGTACTTGTACAACCATGAGTTGTCTAGCTAATTCCATAAGAACTACCTTATCTGTTGGATACCTTGATAAAGTGTATGGTTCACCCCTGAAGTATCCCACCCTTAGGTAAGTGAAGTTTGGAAACTGAAAGAATAGGTAGCCATACTCGCTAACTTTATTCCATGCTTCATCATAAACACATTTATTTGGGAGTTCTTTATCGAACAAACATCGATAATGACCAAAAAATGCATCTTGAACCCTCCTAAAATGGATACGACTTGCTCGAAAGGGTAACTAATCATAGAAAGCCCATACTGGTATTTGCATCCTATCTCCCCTGGTGGATAGCCTTGAAAAAGAACCCAAGGTAGCAGCAATGTAGACCAAGTATGAATTCATATAAAAAGAACTTGTGTTAAGTACTTGCTCCAACTACTCACAAATAACATTACTAATGAAATCGCCCCAAAATATTCATTGCCTTGATTTCAAAATCAAAGAAAGGTACTTGAACATCCAAGGTTCAAAAAATTTAGACTCCCTGAGACCTCTTAATCTACTTAGTAAAGTTATGAGGTCATGAACCTCCTCTTTAAATTCAAATCTGTGAACTCCTTTCGGCCACCTCACCAAATTAGGTATTTTGGTGATTAACCACTGCTCATTAATGTATTTCACACAGGTAGTATTCCTATTTTTCCAACTTCTGAGAGCTTTCTCCACCATCATATCTAGTATAGCTGGGGTTGGAGGAACTCTAAACACTTGGTCAATAGTATCTGAATCTAAGCTAATGACCACCTTCCCATCTTGATCTTTTATGGTTCAAGAAGTAGGGTCAAAACGTTTAGCACAAGCCATCACAAAATTAGGTTCAAGAGCAACTATCGGGAAAGTGGAAACATGATGAATATTACTTTCTTGGATGTTTATCATCTCATCCTTGGTGGATGTATCCACCCTTTTCAAAAATTTCTTGATATTAAGGTGCCCGATCTTTGTTTCTCGGAACTCTTCTACATAGGACGTGATTTGAGAAGGGATGATAGAGTTATGATATTTATCGTATTGATATTTCATCTTATTTTTCCCTTTGTCCTTGGGGGATGTAGTTCTTCCTTCTGACATGACCAAACTAGCAGCTGCAGTAACTGTCACATGGAAATTTCAGAAAATCAGCATCTCATCATTTTAAAAGTGGGCAGCTTTTGAGAAGGTAAAGGAAAGATAAGCATGAAGCCTTGTGGGATGTAAATGAATTATATTATCTTCATTTATAACAAAGTGGACCCTTTATGAGATGAAAAGGTGAGCTTTTGAAGGACAAATGCATATGAGGTAAGCACTAATCATTCTCACTTCTTTTTCAAATGGGAGTATGAAAAAGGTTAGCTTTCTCAAAAGGATTGCATGGTGAGATTTTTAGGAAGGAAAATATATGAGGAGGAAAATGTGATCTTTTTAGGAAGGATAGCATGTGGGTAGAAAGTTATAAATGTTTCCTCAAATGGAAGCATGGAAAGTGCACTTTTATAGGCTAACCAAAGCATTACAAATCTTGGACCTTAAGTTACCCCTAAGGTATTCAAACATTCTCTTTACACTCCTAGGATTGATCATATCCATCAATCTCTCTCCCTACACAAGGTGCAATTGCCTTTTCTCGATGATCTATCTGCAAGATCTCAATTGCCTCTTACTCTACAATCTATTGAATATCCTAACAACTTGCGTCGATCTGGCGATCTGCCCACCAACAAGATGCCTGTAGGAACACAACCCATTTAAAGATTCACAATCAACAACAATTACTCTCCAATCCATCCTCCCGCAAATCCTCTACTATCGTAGGTTAAATCCACACTCTGCAACTGCTAGTTAGATCTTCAATCTTCCACCTCACAATATACAAAACTAGGGCTTCACAAGTTCAAGAACTTGATCTATATGAAAAAATCTCTCTCTACCATGTGATGTAGTCACACTTAGAGATTCCCAATTGCAGATTGTCCAACCATGCAATAAGAGGCAATATAGAAGAATCTATCAAAACAAGACCATTAAGAACTCCACAATGAACAATCAACATGCCTCCCATGCCTTCTTTTTATTCAGAATCAAAGATTTACATCATACATGACCAACAACATGCCAACTTATATTCTAGGGCATACCTACCTGATTACAATCAGAAAATATAGATCCATGCTGGATGCTAAGCTACTGAACTACTGAAAGACTCCTCTACACTACCACCAACTAAGGAGCCGAGACTATAAATATATACAAGATCGCAGGCCAGAAGTCATCCAAAAAATATCACATTCTCTTAGAATGAAGAAAATGTAGTACAACATATAGGTCAGGACCTAAATCCAAAAGAACTCTTCCAGATATTAATTAAATGCCATGCGATTAGACAAGGAGGTCAGCCTCGAATGTATGAACAACCACTAAGCTTCACTGATCGTGAAATAGCTTCAAAGATCAAAAAAACCAATATGACTTTTTAGAACATGAAGAACAAATAGGTCTGGACCCAAACATAAGAAATCTATATCCCTGAAGAAAGTATCAGGATGCGAAGCCAAACATAGATTCATCGTGATGTCGAGAACACACACTTTTGATCGTAAGAGATAAGGAACCAATAGGAAGGATTGCCAATCAAAACATAGGAACATGAATAAACAGAAAGGAAGTATTTTTGGTTGGTGCAAGATTGAGAAGATCCCAAGATGCTCTTACATTAGACACCCTAACTTATTAAGAATGTGAGCCTATCACGTTGAAGTTGTAGAAGAAATCCACAACTTGACATAAGATTTCATTTTGACGTTTGGCTTCCCAACCCTCCTGGTTAGGAAATTGAACTCTCCCCCTTATCTGATCTGATCTACACATCCTCTGCACCAAGGCAAACAAGATATCAAACTCTTTAACAAAATGAAATTGATCAATTGTAGACCCATAAAGAAGGTCTGCAAACCTTTTGCTCATCTTCAGCCACTAATCCTCATACTCATCACAGGTCTATTCACTCTTTTTTATTAGTCCATCAACAAAAATGAATTCATCAACCATTCTCAATCCACCATGTTAATCCTTCATCCAAAATTTTTGAATCAACACCATCATCTTTATCTTCAAATCAGTATTCATATTTACTCTTGGTATGTCCATCCTCAAGCCCTCATACATATTCCCATCAAAGGAATACTATTCCTCTTTCCATACTTGGTCTGTAACATAAAGAACACCATCTTCTTGCACAAAAACAATCCTATGACTATCAACATCAACAAAGAACCACATGTCTTGTCTCTCACACTCTCTAGGTAATCTCTTCAAGAAATCAATATCTTACTAAAACAACTCTATTTGCAACTCTTTACCAACAACATGTTCATCATCACAAACTAAAACCCCATTCCTAGCGTTATTATATTGATCAAAAAGTCTATCACCTTCAATACCCTCACAAATAAGAGCCTTACCACTAGTCCTCTCACAATTACCAACAACAATTTCATTAATAAAAAACAGTATCAAACTCAACGACAATCCCAACAAGGTTATCTAATTCAACAAAAGGAATCTCAATTCCAACTTTAGTAACATCAATCTCCTTAATATCAATAATCTCATCATCATCCTTCATAAGAAGACACTCCATAACTTGCACATCAGACCCAATATCCACAAATTATGAAATTCACCCATAAACCTCTCTACCTTATCCTCTGCAATCTTAGTGAAATTATTCACAAGTGTACATACCTTATCAATGTTAACCTCTTTATCAGGAGCAACAAAAACTCTCTTTCTCCTCCTTTGAACAATTCTTCTCACAGGCCAAACAACCCATCTCTCAATCGGTAAATGCTAGCTCAATCTCCTCAATTCTTGAGTAGCCTCCTCATACTCATCCTTAGGTTCAGAAATCCTTCTCAAAAAAACCAAAGCATTACAAATCTTGGACCTTAAGTTACCCCTAAGGTATTCAAACATTTTCTTTACACTTCTAGGATTGACCATATCCATCGATTTATCTCCCTACACAAGGTGTAACTACCTTTTCTCGACGATGTATCTACAAGATCTTAATTGCCTCTTATTCTATAATCTATTGAATATGCTAACAACCTACGTCAATCCAATGATTTTCCCACCAACAAGATGCATGTAGGAACACAACCCATTCCAACCTTCACAATCAATAACAAGTACTCATTGATCTATCCTCACATAAATCCTCTACTGTTGTAGGTCAAATCTACACTCTACAATGGCTAGTTAGATCTTCAATCTGCCACCTCACAATATAGAAAACTAGGGATTCACAAGTTCAGGAACTTGATCTACACAGAAGAATTCTAGCTCTGATAGCATCTCATGCAGTCACAGTCAGAGTTTCCCCAATGGAGATTGTCCAACTATGCAATAAGAGTCAACACAATGAAATCTATCAACATAGCACTATTTTGAAGTCCACAATGAACAATCAACATGCCTCACAAGACTTCTTATTATTCACAATTAAAGGTTTACATCATACATGCACAACAACATGCCAGCTTACATTATGGCTAATTACAATCAGAAATCCAGATCCATGCTTGATGCTAAGCTACTGAACTATTGAAAAACTCCTCTACACTACCACCAACTAAGGAACTAAGACTACAAATATAAGACCTTGACTCTCCCCCAAGTTTTTAAAATATTTTCTTTATACTTGTAGCGCTCATGCTATATAGTGACCTCTCCTCCTTCAAAAGGTGCAACTGCCTCTGCTTGATGATCTATTTGCAAGATCTCAATTGCTTCTTACTCTACAATCTATTGAACATGCTAACAAACTACCTTGATTCAATGATCTGCCCACCAATAGGATGTCTGAAGGAACACAACCCATTTGAAGCTTCACAATTAGTAACAAATACTCTTTGATCCATCCTCACACAAATCCTCTATTGTGGTAGGTCAGATCCACATTCTATAATATCACAACCAGCCATACAGGATTTCGCAAGCCCAGGTATAACAATCAACCATCGCATTAACAAATCACTCACAGAAAAAACTCATACTAGCAACAAATTCTTCAACATTCTTCTTGCGCAAGTCCTCTTTAATTGGCAATTAGATCTTCAATTTTCTACCTCACAATAAACAAAAGTAGGGCTTCACAAGTTTAGGAACTCGATCTATACAAAAAATCTCTCTCTGATACCATGTGATGTAGTCACATTTAGAGATTCCCAAATGGAGATAGTCCAACCATGCAATAAGAGTCAATATAGTAGACTCTATCAACACAAGACCATTAAGAACTCCACAACGAACAATCAACATGCCTTACAGCCCTTCTTTTTATCAAGAATCAAAGATTTACATCATACGTGCCCAACAACATGCCAACTTAGATTCTAGGGCATACCTACCTGATTACATTCAGAAAATCTAGATCCATGCTAGATGGTAAGCTACTAAACTACTCAACTACTCCTCTACACTACCATCAACTAAGGAAATGAGACTACAAATATATACAAGATCGCAAGCCACTAGTCATCCAGAAAAGATCACATGGTCCTAGAGTGAAGAAAATGTAGTACAAAATATAGGTCAGGACCTAAATCCAAAAGAACTCTTCCATATAAGAATTAAATGCCATGTGATTGGACAAGGAGGTTGGCCTCTAATGTAGGAACAACCACTAAGCTTTGCCAATCTTAAAATAGCTTTGAAAATTGAAAAACCCAATATGACCTTTTAGAATAGGAAGAACAAATAGGTCCGGACCCAAACTTAAGAAATCTATATCCCAGAAGAAAGTATCCAGATGCAAAGTCAAACATAGATTCATTTTGATGTTAAGAACACACACTTTTGATCATAAGAGATAAGGAACCAATAGGAAGGATTGCCAATCAAAACATAGGAACGTGAACAAGCAGAAAGGAAATATTTTTGGTTGATGCAAGATTGACAAGATCCCAAGATACTCATGCATTAGACATAGAGAGTTATTAAGAATATGATCCTATCACATTGTAGTTGTAAAAGAAATCCACAACTTGACATAAGATTTCATTTTGACGTTCGGCTTCCCAACCCTCCTAGTCAGGAATTTGAACTCTCTACCTTTTCTGATCTGATCTGCACATCCTCTGCACCAAGGCAAACAAGATATCAAACTCTTTGACAAAATGAAACTGATCAATTGTAGACCCACAAAGAAGGTCTACAAACCTTTTGTTGATCTTCAACCACTCATCCTCATACTCATCATAGGTGTATTCACTCTTTTTTATTTTTCCATCAACAACAATGAATTCATCAACCATTCTTAATCCACCATGTTGATCCTTCATCCACACTTTTTGAATCAACACCATCATCTTTATCTTCAAATCAGTCTTCACATTCACTCTCGTTATGTCCATCCTCAATCCCTCATACATATTCCCATCAAAGGAATACTGTTCCTCTTTTCATACTTGGTTTGCAACATAAAGAACACCATGTTCTTGCACAAAAATAATCCTACGACTATCAACATCAACAAAGAACCATGTTTCTTGTCTCTCACACTCTCTAGGTAATCTCTTCAACAAATCAATATCTTACTGAAACAACTTAGTTTGCAACTCTTTACCAACAACATGTTCACCATCACAAATTAAAATCCCATTTCTAGCATTATTATATTGATCAAAAAATCTATCACCTTCAATACCCTCACAAATAAGAGCCTTACCACTAGTCCTCTCATAATTACCAATAATAATTTCATCAATAACAAATAGTATCAAACTCAGCGACAGTCCCAACAAGGTTATCTAAATTAGCCAAAGTAATCTCAATTCCTACTTCAGTAACATCAACCTCCCCAATATCAACAATCTCATTATCATCCTTCCTAAGAAGACACTCCTTAACTTGCACATCAATATCCACAAATTATGAAATTCACCCATAACTCTCTCTACCTTATCCTCTGCAATATTAGTGAAATTATTCACAACTGTACATACGTTATCAATGTTAACATCTTTCTTAGGAGCAACACAAACTCTCTTTCTCCTCCTTTGAACAATTCTTCTCACAGGCCAAACAACCCATCTCTCAATCAGTAAATGCTAACTCAATCTCTTCAATTCTTGAGTAGCCTCCTCATACTCATCCTCAGGTTCATGAATCCTCCTCAAACAAACAAAGCATTACAAATATTGGACCTTAAGTTACCTCTAAGGTATTAAACATTCTCTTTAAACTTCTAGGATTGATCATATCCATCGATCTCTCTCCCTACACAAGGTGCAAGTGCCTTTGCTCGATGATCTATCTACAAGATCTCAATTGCCTCTTACTCTGCAAATTATTGAATATGCTAAAAACCTGCGTCAATCTAATGATCTTCCCCCAATAGGATGCCTGTAGGAACACAACCCATTCTAAGCTTCACAATCAACAACAAGTACTCTCTGATCCATCCTTGCACAAATCCTCTATTGTTGTAGGTCAGATCCACACTCTGCAACAGCTAGTCAGATATTCAATCTTCCACCTCAAAATATAAAAAACCAGGGCTTCACAAGTTCAGGAAGTCAAACTATATGAAAAAACTTGGCTCTAATAGCATATCATGCAATCATAGTTAGATTTTATCCAATGGAGATCATCCAACTATGCAATAAGAGTCAACATAATGAAATCTATCAACATAGCACTATTTTGAAGTCCACAATGAACAATCAACATGCCTCACAAGCCTTCTTATTATTCACAATTAAAGGTTTACATCATACATGCACAACAACATGCCAGCTTACATTATGGCTAATTACAATCAGAAATCTAGATCCATGCTTGATGCTAAGCTGCTGAACTATTAAAAAACTCCTCTAAACTACCACCAACTAAGGAATTGAGACTACAAATTTTAGACCTTAACTCTCCCCCAAGGTCTTAAAATATTCTCTTTATACTTCTAGATCTCATCCTATTTAGCGACCTCTCCTCCTTGACAAGGTGCAACTGCCTCTGCTTGACGATCTCTCTGCAAGATCTCAATCGCTTCTTACTCTACAATCTATTGAACATGCTAACAACCTACCTCGATCTGACGATCTTCCCACCAATAGTATGTCTGAAGGAACACAACCCATTCGAAGCTTTACAATCAGCCACAAATACTCTTTGATCCATCCTCACACAAATCCTCTATTGTGGTAGGTTAGATCCTCATTCCATAATATCACAACGAGCCATGCTAGATTTTGCAAGCCCAAGAATAACAATCAACCATCACATTAAAAAATCACTCACAGAAAAACTCATACTAGCATTAAATTCCTCAATGATGTTCCTGCGCAAGTCCTCTACAATTGGCAGTCAGATCTTCAATCTGCTACCTCACAATAAATAAAACTAGGGCTTCACAAGTTCAAGAACTTGATCTATACAAAAAAATCTCTCTCTGATACCATGCAATGTAGTCACAGTTAGAGAGTCCCAAATGGAGATGGTCCAACCATGCAATAAGAGTCAATATAGCAGAATCTATCAACACAAGACCATTAAGAACTCCACAATGAACAATCAACATGCCTCGCGGGCCTTCTTTTTATTTAGAATCAAAGATTTATATCATACATGCCCAACAACATGCCAACTTATATTCTAGGGCATACCTACCTGATTACAATTGGAAAATCTATATCCATGCTTGATGCTAAGATACTAAACTACTGAACTACTCCTCTATGCTATAAACAACTAAGGAACCAAGACTACAAATATATACAAGATCGCAAGCCACAAGTGGTCTAGAAAGCATCACATTCTCCTAGAATGAAGAAAATGTAGTACAACATATAGGTCAGGACCTAAATCCATAAGAACTATTTGAGATATGAATTAAATGCCATGTGATTGGACAAGGAGGTCGGCCTCAAATGTAGGAACAACCGCTAAGCTTTGCCCATCGTGAAATAGCTTCGAAGATCGAAAAAACCAATATGACTTTTTAGAACAAGAAGAACAAATAGGTCTGGACCCAAACTTAAGAAATCTATATCCCGGAAGAAAGTATCTAGATGTGAAGCCAAACATAGATTCATCATGATGTCAAGAACACACTTTTTATCATAAGAGATAAGAAACCAACAAGAAGGATTGCCAATCAAAACACAGGAACATGAACAAACAAAAAGGAAATATTTTTGGTTGGTGCAAGATTGACAAGATCCCAAGATGCTCCTACATTAAACACTCGAGGTTATTAAGAATGTGAGCCTATCAAGTTGTAGTTGTAGAAGAAATCGACAACTTGACATAAGATTTCATTTTAATGTTCGGCTTCCCAACCCTCCTGGTTAGGAATTTGAACTCTCTACCTTTTGTGATCTGATCTGCACATCCTTTGCACCAGGCTAAACAAGATATCAAACTCTTTGACTAAACCAAACTGATCAATTGTAGACCCACAAAGAAGGTCTGCAAACCTTTTGTTGATCTTCAGCCACTCATCCTCAAACTCATCATAGGTCTATTCACTCTTTTTTACGAGTCCATCAACAACAATGAATTCATCAACCATTCTCAATCCACCACGCTGATCCTTCATCCACACTTTTTGAATCAACACCATCATCTTTATCTTCAAATCAGTCTTTATATTCACTCTTGGTATGTCCATCCTCAAGCCCTCGTACATATTCCCATCAAAGGAATACTATTCCTTTTTCCATACCTACTCTACAACATACATAACACCATCTTCTTGCACAAAACAATCCTACGACTATCAACATCAACAAAGAACCACATGTCTTATCTGTTGTGAGACCTACACTAGACTGTTATAGTTTACTATTTTGTTTTCATGCTTTCAGTATTTTATGCTTAGACATACTAACTTGAACAAAGTTGAATAATACCTTATGAAGAGATTATTACCCTGATAATGTTTTTTTAGATTTGGGGTCATTTTAACCCCTTCAGCTTTGCGATATACGTCTGTTAGGGACGTTATCGCTGCCTTTGGCTGTTCTTGTGCACGGTTGACTTTCAGTCAACTGTGGTCAAACTTTGTCCTATAGTCTCATTATTGGAACCCAGTTCTCCTTGCGGCCTCTGGAACCTTAGATTTCAGTTTCATACCTTTTGGAGACAGTTGACTTTTTGGTCAACTCTAGTTAACTTTTGGTCAACTACCTCATTTTGCATGCTGTTCCAGTTCAAAACTTTAGACATCACTTAGGATAGCTGTAAAAGCTATTCCTCTCCTTGAGACCTTTTCTGGCATCGTTCATCCTTTTGCACCATTTTGTGTGCATGTGTTACCCTTGTGTCATTTTAGTATCCCGTTTAATGCGTTATTTAAATTTTTGTTTGTGTGTTTTTACCCAAATTTTGGGCATGACATTTTGGTATCAGAGCTAGGTTAGCAACATTGGGAGCCTAACCCACTACGTTATCACTAATTTGTCATGCATGTGTAGGATGCCACCTGTCACTCATCAACCTCGTCAGCAAGGGTGTGGTCGGTGACATATCCCCGTGGCGCACGTTGAGACACAACACATATGAGATCACAGTACCCTCACCTCTTTGATGAACTCCAGGAGGAGGTTCATGCCTAGAGGGCGTGGATGTGAGACCTGTTACCTATTTTAGCATCATGCTAAAATTGGTAAAGTTTAGACTGCATTGGTGAAAGGTACTTCTGATGCATTTAAAAATTGAAACATTCATGATTAATTACTGTATGCTGAATGAAAAGTACAGAAAAAGAGAAACATTTCTTTAATGTGCAAATGCATCATTTATAAGAAAAATATAAGTGTATTTGTGATCAAAAGTTCTTTATTCATTTGCAAAAGAGTATACAGTAAAGGTCCCATACAAGCCATGGGATAGCTATTAAAGGAAAATGCAAGAAATAGAAGAAAACATGCATATGTACGGAGGTCAAGAAAAGAGATAAGGGTCAAATCCATCATTGCCTGATGGAATGATGGATGAGGTTGTTGAGCAGCTTTGGTTGGCTGATTGAAGAGGTCCCGCATCCTGGAGGTGTCTGCAAAGTATGGAGGAGAGAGTGTCAGTCTATAAAGACTAAGCAATGATGAAATTAACTCTTATTTCCAAACRTGACAAGMAGTACAGATACATATTCAAAAAAAAGAAAAACAAYAGAAAGAAGGATCGTAATAGAGAAAACACTTTATTTCCTAATATCGTTTGTTTCATGTACAGGTTTAGGGAAAATCAGTACAAGACCGGAGGACACTCATGGACGGGTGAAGACAAGAGGAGGCTGTTGAGGGGGCGTGCATGCATTACAAGCATGGGACCTTTCAGCCAAATCATGGAGTCACGATAATCAGGCTGTTGAAGGGACGTGATTTACATCATGAAACCTTCCAGCCTACTTAGCAAGGTTACCGAGGTTACAAAGTTTTGTTTCAGGCTGAAACAAAATAGGAAAGGGAAAAGAAATGAGGTCTGTGACTGGGATACCACTTATGAGAGTCACGAGCCCGTGCTTGAACCTCGTAAGTGATGACTATATGCTGAAGACAGATACCAGGCAGGCTGATTATAATTAGCTACAACATTCTTTAACAGGATGACAGAGTTCAAGAAAGAAAGCAATTATGATAACGATTGCCAACATCAAAAGTGACAACAACCTCATCAATAAGAATTCAATATTCAAAGAAAGATTTACAGAAATTGATGAATGCAGTGAAGCAAAATATTATCGAATAGTTGCACGTATGGAGCAGCAAGCTAGTATGGTGTCAGTATTTCAAAGATTTCAAGAACACAAGTTGTCTACATTGTCAAAAGCTACAAAATGCAGATACAATTCACACTTAGCCTCAAGGAATGTGACTAAATAGATAAAATAAAGATTGCAACTCAGACATGGGCAGTAAATTTTAGAATTCAAGCACATGTGAAAAGATACAACAGGTACAAGCAGTTGTGAATGCTTTCATGGTACTAATCAGCAAGGAGATGGACTGTAATGGAGCGTGAAAAGTAGAAAAATACCTATATGTTGATAATAGGGTTGTTGCAATGGGGAGCATAAATTTTCATAGGATCACATCAAGTAATGTAACGGCCCAGAAGTTACAGATATGTTATTTCTGTTTGAGCTACTAATCAGCAAAAGAAATTCAACAAAAGCCGTAACAGTAAAATATGTACACAGAGGTCAAAATGGCGAAGAAATGTGGAAAAGCAGCTGACTTGTTTTATCAAAATTATTCATCATGACAGACACCCACAAAGAACAAGAAAAAAATAAAACCCTCAATATTTTCACAATGGACTTTCTGAAACAATGGCGGATTAGAAAGCTTAAACATTTAATAGCGGCTGGAACAACTTATGGATGCTTTAAAAGCATGAAGATTTCAGTTACAGAATAGCCTCTTTGAAGCCACAAAATGAAGAAAGAAACTTACTATTTGCAATAGTTTTTCCTGTAATAAAATGCAAAAATTTACAGATAGAGGTCATGACACGAGCAGAGCAGTGGCATATATGCACAGGAAGCAAGCCGTGACATTCTACAGCTAAACCCAGAAACTTTCAAAGTGATAAACACCACTTTTACAGCAGAGTGAGAAAATATGAGCTTTAATTTCTTTAAAAGGAACATGGAAAGATTTCCCTTACCTACGGTTCAAGGAATCCGCAGAAGCATGTATAGGAATGGTAGTCTATTCCGCTCAAGAAGCATAAAATGGTGGGTAAAGTCCATGTCTTCCCTAAAAATCTCATGCAAAAAACTCTAGCTATCAAATAGCTACTCGGTAATGAACCCAAAATCCATAGCAAAGGAACAGAAAGGAAAGATTTGACACAACTCTCGACTTCAAACTGCGACAGCAACAGAAGATACTTATCTACAGGTGTTGCAAATGGGTTCAGCCATGTATGAGTCCCTTAAGCGGTTGACCCTTGCTCTTCCTCTTAAATGTTATAGAAAATGATGTTCACCACTAAAGCTTGAGCTCACAACGAACTTCAAAATGCAGAGATAATCATACAAAAACCCTCATGGCGGTCATACAAAGAGCAGGAATAAACATAGATGTGAAACTCTCATGGCGCTATGCAAAGTGCAGATAGATTTTCTTCCTATTTTCATGCAGTTGGCGGCAACATGAAACCCTACCGTCTTACCTCCAAGGATGTGA
The DNA here is from genome assembly GCA_018584345.1 of Thuja plicata. Classification (NCBI taxonomy): domain Eukaryota; kingdom Viridiplantae; phylum Streptophyta; class Pinopsida; order Cupressales; family Cupressaceae; genus Thuja; species Thuja plicata. The sequence continues at coordinate 1,636,090 of MU228545.1, forward strand.
AAATACCAGAAGGAAGATACAATGGGAGATGTAATGTAAAAATTGCCTTTTCTATTTTGCATAAAACATTTTGAATCCGCGAGAATAAGGAGCTGCAGTCTACGACTTGCCTTCCAATTGCCACGACAGCCAGTCACATGGCGTTACAAAGTATAGATATCTATCTTCAACAGTCATGTCAACTTAGTTGTTAAAGATAATGTCTTGTTTTAAAGATCGACAATATGGGTTTGGAGGTCATGTTAACTCCATTTTTAGTTTTATCTTAAGTTATGTTTTTTTTTTTTTTTAATATGTTAAGTTTAAAGTTTAAACTATACTTTTCCTTAGTTTAAATTTAAATTTAAACATATATATTATAGGTATAGTATTATTTTAAGTAAATAAGTAATTTTATTACCTATTTAACTTAGATTATATTATATTATAATATATATGTTTAAATTTAAATTTAAATCATGTTTATTATATTTTAGTTTAATAAAATAACAAAAAGATTTATGTTTAGCTTTAAATGTATTAAATAGAATTAGTTATTAATTC
>MU228545.1:1637424-1655408 GCA_018584345.1 Thuja plicata
AAAATATCAAATCCTTACATAGAAACATTTTTGTAGTTACGTGACTGTCTGGGTATTGAGAATCATAACCATTTCTTGAAATCATGCTGAATCAATTTAGGTTATAAGTCAGATTTGGTGTATCACCCTCATAGTTTTAGGATTCATTAAAGCATTTCTTTTCCCCTTTCCTTTACCTTATGCAATTTGTGCAAGTGATATTCCAAACCTAAGAGGAACCGGCCTAGAATCCGGAGATTCGTTCTCAACCCCATCAACGGGAACGTTTCCATGTTTCAACAGGATAGCTAGATATCATATCAAGCTAATGGCGCAATCCTGATTGACAACAAGACCTACACTAGACTGTTATAGTTTACTATTTTGTTTTCATGCTTTCAGTAGTTTATGCTTAGACATACTAACTTGAACAAAGTTGAATAATACCTTATGAAGAGATTATTACCCTGATAACATTTTTTTAGATTTGGGGTCATTTCAACCCCTTTAGCTTCGCGATATACATCTATTAGGGACGTTATCGCTGCCTTTGGCCGTTCTCGTGCATGGTTGACTTTCGGTCAACCATGGTCAAACTTTGTCCGATAGTCTCGTTATTGGAACCCAGTTCTCCTTGCGACCTCTGGAACCTTAGATTTTAGTTTCATACATTTCGGAGATAGTTGACTTTTTGGTCAACTACCTCATTTTGCATGTTGTTCCAGTTTGAAACTTTAGACATCGCTTAGGATAGCTATAAAAGCCATTCCTCTCCTTGAGACCTTTTCTGGCATCGTTCATCCCTTTGCACCATTTTGCGTGCATGTGTTACCCTTGTGTCATTTTAGTATCCTGTTTAATGCGTTATTTAAATTTTTGTTTGTGTGTTTTTGCCCAACTTTTGGGCATGACATCTATCCCACTCTCTAGGTAATCTCTTAAAAAAATCAATATCTTACTGAAACAACTCAGTTTGCAACTCTTTACCAACAACATGTTCATCATCACAAATTAAAACCCCATTCCTAGCATTATTATATTGATCAAAACGTCTATTACCTTCAATACCCTCACAAATAAGAGCCTTACCACTAGTCGTCTCACAATTACCAACAACAATTTCATCAATAACAAATATTATCAAACTTAGCGATAGTCCCAACAAGGTTATCAAATTCAGCCAAAGGAATCTCAATTCCAACTTCAGTAACATGAACCTCCTCAATATCAATAATCTCATCATCATCCTTCATAAGAAGACACTCCTTAACTTGCACATCAGACCCAATATCCATATATTATGAAATTCACCCATAACCCTCTCTACCTTATCCTCTACAATCTTAGTTAAATTATTCACAAGTGTACATACCTTATCAATGTTAACCTCTTTCTTAGGAGAAACACAAACTCTCTTTCTCCTCCTTTGAACAATTCTTCTCACAGGCCAAACAACCCATCTCTCAATCGGTAAATGCTAAGTCAATCTCTTCAATTCTTGAGCAGCCTCCTAATAGTCATCCCCAGGTTCAGGAATCCTCCTCAAACTAACCAAAGCATTACAAATCTTGGACCTTAAGTTACCCCTAAGGTATTCAAACATTCTCTTTACACTTCTAGGATTGATCATATCCATCGATCTCTATCCCTACACAAGGTGCAACTACCTTTGCACAATGATTTATCTGCAAGATCTCAATTGCCTCTTACTCTGTAATCTATTGAATATGCTAACAACCTGCGTTGATCTGGTGATTTTCCCACCAACAAGATGCCTAAAGTAACACAACCCATTCTAAGCTTCACAATCAACAAGTACTCTCTGATCCATCCTCGTGCAAATCCTCTATTTTTGTAGGTCAAATCCACACTCTGCAATAGCTAGTGAGATCTCCAATCTTCCACCTCATCATAAACAAAACTAGGGCTTCACAAGTTTAGGAACTTGATCTACACAAAAAAATCTCACTCTAGTAGCATTTCATTTTTTCACAGTCAAATTTTCCCCAATGGAGATCATCCAACTATGCAATAAAAGTCAACACAACAAAATCTATCAACATAGCACTATTATGAATTCCATAACAAACAATCAACATGTCTCAAGGAACTGAGACTACAAATATATACAAGATCGCAAGCTACAAGTCTGCCAGAACAAATCCCATTCTCCTAGAATAAAGATAATTTTTTACAAAATATAGGTTAGGACTTAAATCTAAAATAACTCCTCTAGACATGAATTAAATTCCATGTGATTGGACAAGGAGGTCAGCCTTGAATGTAGCAACATCCACTAAGCTTCGTTGATCGTGAAATATCTTCAAAGATTGGAAAACCCAATCTGATCATTCAAAAAGGAAGAACAAAAAGGACCAAACCCAAACATAAGAAATCTTCATAGGAAAGAATGTATTGTGATGCGAAGCCAAACATAGATTCATCATGATGTTGAGAACGCGCAATTTAAATTGCAAGAGAAAAGGAACAAACATGAAGGATTGCTAATCAAAACATAGGAACAATAAAAAATAGAAAGGAAATTTTTTTAGTTGATACAAGATTGCCAAGATCCCAGGATGCTCCTGCATTAGACACCCGAGGTTATTAAGAAAGTGAGCCTCTTACTTTGCAGAGGTAGAAGAAATTGACAAATGGACATAAGATTTCATTTTGACATTCTTATTGCCAACCCTCCTAGTTAAGAATTTGAACCTGCAAACAAACTCTTTGCTTTCTCTAATTTGATCTACGCATCCTCTTCACTCAAGAAAATTAGAAATCAAAATCTCTGACTAAACTAAACTGATTAGAAAAATATCCACAAACAAGATTTGGAAACCCTCTTCTCATCTTCAACCACTCATCCTCATACTCATAACACATCTATTCACTCTTTTTTATTAGTCCCCCAACAACACTGAATTCATCAACCATTCTCAATCCACCACCTTAATCCTTCATCCGCACTTCTTCAATCAACACCGTCATCTTTATCTTCAAATCAATCTTCATCTTCACTCTCGTTATGTCCATCCTCAATCCTCTATACATATTCCCATTAAAGGAATACTGCTGCTCTTTCCATACCTAGTCTGAAATATAAAGAACACCATCTTCTTGCACAAAAACAATCCTATGACTATCAACATCAACAAACAACCACATGTCTTGTCTCTCACACTCTCTAGGTAATCTCTTCAACAAATCAATATCTTACTGAAACAACTTAGTTTGCAACTATTTACCAACATGTTCATCATCACAAATTAAAACACCATTCCTAGCATTATTATATTGATCAAAAAGTCTATCACCTTCAATACCCTCACAAATAAGATCCTTGCCACTAGTCCTCTCACAATTACCAACAAAAATTTCATCAATAACAAACAACATCAAACTCAGCAACAGTCCCAACAAGGTTATCAAATTCAGCCAACAGAATCTCAATTCCAACTTCAGTAACATCAACCTCCTCAATATCAATAATCTCATCATCATCCTTCATAAGAAGACACTCCTTAACTTGCACATCAGACCCAATATCCACAGATTATGAAATACACCCATAACCCTCTCTACCTTACCCTCTGTAATCTTAGTGAAATTATTCACAAGTGTACATACCTTATCAATGTTAACCTCTTTCTCAGGAGCAACACAAAATCTCTTTCTCCTCCTTTGAACAATTCTTCTCACAGGCCAAACAACCCATCTCTCAATCAGTAAATGCTAACTCTGATCTACACAAAAAAATCTCACTCTAATAGAATTTCATTTTTTCACAGTCGAAGTTTCCCCAATGGAGATCATCCAACTATGCAATAAAATTCAACACAACAAAATCTATCAGCATAGCACTATTATGAATTCCATAACAAACAATCAACATGTCTCAAGGAATTGAGACTACAAATATATACAAGATCGCAAGCTACAAGTCTGCCAGAAAAGATCCCATTCTCCTAGAATAAAGAAAATGTTTTACAAAATATAGGTCAGAACCTAAATCTAAAAGAACTCCTCTAGACATGAATTAAATGCCATGTGATTGGACAAGGAGGTCAACCTCATATGTAGTAACATCCACTAAGCTTCTTCAATCATGAAATATCTTCAAAGATTGGAAAACCCAATATTATCGTTCGAAAAGGAAGAACAAAAAGGGCCAAACCCAAACTTAAGAAATCTTCATAGGAAATAATGTATTGTGATGTGAAGCCAAACATAGATTCATCATGATGTTGAGAACGTGCAATTTAAATCACAAGAGAAAAGGAACCAACATGAAGGATTGCGAATCAAAACACAGGAACACGAACAAATAGAAGGAAATTTTTTTAGTTGATGTAAGATTTCCAAGATCAAAGGATGCTCCTACATCAGACACCCAAGGTTATTAAGAAAGTGAGCCTCTTACTTTATAGAGGTAGAAGAAATCAAGAACTGGACATAAGATTTCATTTTGACCTTCTGCTTGCCAACCCTCCTAGTTAAGAATTTGAACTTGCAGACAAACTCTTTGCTTTCTCTAATCTAATCTGCACATCCTCTTCACTCAAGCAAAGTAGATATCAAAATCTATAAATAAACTAAACTAATTAGAAACATACCCATAAACAAGATTTGGAAACCCTCTTCTCATCTTCAACCTCTCATCCTTCATACTCATAACACATTTATTCACTCTTTTTTATCAGTCCCCCAACAACAATTAATTCATCAACCATTCTGAATTGACCACCTTAATCCTTCATCCGCACTTCTTCAATCAACACCATCATCTTTATCTTCAAATCAATCTTCATCTTCACTCTCATTATGTCCATCCTCAATCCCCTATACATATTCCCATCAAAGGAATACTGTTTCTCTTTCCATACCCACTTTCCAACATCAACAACACCATCTTCTTTCACAAAAACAATTCTATGAGTATCATTATTAGAAAAGAACCAACATCAACAAAGAACAAAATGTCTTCTCTCTCACACCCTCTAGGTAATCTCTTCAATAAACCAGTATCTAACTGAAACAACTTAGTCTGCAACTCCTTACCAACAACATGTTCATCATCACAAATGAAAAATTTATTCCTAGCATTCTTATATTGATCAACAAATCCATCAAATTGAATACCCTCACAAATAAGAGCCTTCCCACAAGTCCTCTCATAATCACCAACAAAAATTTCATCACCAACAACACCCATATTACAAACAGTTTCAAACTCAGCAACAATCCCAACAAGGTCATCAAATTTTGCCAAAGGATTCTATATTCCTACTTCAGCAAAATCAATCTCCTCAATATCAACAAATTATCAAATTTATCCATGACCCTATATACATTATCCTTTGCAATCTTAGTCAACACATTCACAAGTGCACATTCCTTGTCAATCTTAACCTCTATCTTAGTAGCAACCCTAACTTGCTTTATCCTCCTTTTAACAATTCTTCTCACAGGCCAAAAAACCCATTTCTGAATTGGTAAATGCTAACTCAATCTCTTCAACTCTTGAGTAGCCTTCGCATACTCATCCTCAAGTTTAGGAATCCTCATCAAACAAACCAAAGCATTACAAATCTTAGACCTTTACTCACCCCTAATGTCTTTAAACATTCTCTTTGCACTTTTAGGGCTCATCCTATCCAGCGACCTCTCTCCCCTCTTAAGGTACATCTACCTCTGCTTGGTGATCTATCTACAAGATATCAGTTGCCTCTTACTCTACAATCTATTTAATATTCTAAAAACCTACCTTGATCCAGTGATCATTCCACCAAAAAGATGCCGGAAGGAACACAAACCATTCCAAGGTTCACAATCAGCAACAAGTACTCTCCGATCCATCTTTGTGCAAATCATTTGATGTCATAGGTCAGATCCACATTCTACCATACCCCAATGAGCCATCATGGATTTCGCAAGCATAGGAACAACAATCAACCATCAAAGTAACAAATCACTATCAGATATACTCATACTAGCCAACAACTAGTAACAAATCCTTAAATGGTATTCTTGCATAAGTCCTCTATAAATGTGAGTTAGATCTTCAATCTGCCACCTCACAATAAATAAAACTAGGGCATCACTAGCTCAGGAACTCGATCTATGGAAAAAAATCTTTCTCTGATAGCATCTGATGTAGTCATAGTCAGTTTTTCCCCAATGCAGATGGTCCAACCATGCAATGAGAGTCAACACAATAGAATCTATCAACACAAGACCATTAAGAAATCCATAGTGAACAATCAACATGCCTTCTTATTATTCATAATCTAAGATTTACATCATACATGCCCAACATGTTATCTTACATTCTAAGGCATACATGCCTAATTAGAATCAGAAATCCAGATGCCTGCTGGATGCTAAACTACTGATCTTCTCAACTACTCCTATACAATACCACCAACTAAGGAACTGAGACTACAAATATATAAAAGATTACAAGCCACAAGTCACTGAGAAAATATCACATTCTTCTAGGATGTAGAAAACATATTACAATATATAGGTCAGGACCTAAATCGAAAAGAACTCCTCTAGGCATCAATTAAATGCCATGCCATTAGAGAAGGAGGTGGGACTTGAATGTAGGAACATCCTCTAAGCTTCACCTATCGTGAAATAACTTTCAAGATCAGAAAACCAAATAATGATGTCGACAACATGCCATTTGGATCGCAAGAGATAAGGAACCAACACAAAGGATTAACAAAAAAATCACAGGAACAGGAACAAACAAAAATGAAATATTTTTGGTTGATACAAGATTTACAAGATCCCAAGAAGCTCCTGCATGAGACACACGGGGTTATTAAGAAAGTGAGACTCTCACTTAGTAGTTAGAGAAGAAATCCACAACTAGACATAAGATTTCATTTTGACCTTTGGCTTCCCAACCCTCCTGGTTAAGAATTTGAACCTACAAACACAAACTCTCTACCTTCTCTGATCTGATATGCATATCCTCTACACTAAGTCAAGCTAGATATCCAACTCTTTGACTAAAGAAAACTGATCAGCAACAAACCCTCTTCTCATCTTCAGCCACTCATCCTTGTACTCTTCACACATTTGTTCACTATTTTTTATCAGTCCATCAACAATAATGAATTGATCAACCATTTTGAATCCACCACCCTAATCCTTCATCAACACTTCCTCCATCAACACCATCATCTTTATCTTCAAATTATTATTCATCTTCACTCTTAGTATGTCCATCGACAAGCCCTCATACATATTCCTACCAAAGGAATAGTGCTCCTCTTTGCATACCTTCTCTACAACATAAAGAACACCATCTTCTTTCATAAAAACAATCCTATGAGTAACAGCATCACAAAAGAACCACATGTCTTCTCTCTCACACCCTCTAGGTAATCTCTTCAACAAATAAGTATGTAACTAAAACAACTCAGTTTGCAAATCCTTATCAACAACATGTTCATTATCACAAATGAAAACTCCATTCCTAGCATTTTTATATTGATCAACTTCAATACCATCACAAATAAGAGCCTTATGACAAGACCTCTCATAATCATTGACAACAATTTCATTAACAATAATACCCATACAACAAACAGTATCAAATGCAGCCAAACGAATCTAAATTCCAACTTTAGCAAAATCAAATTTCTCAATATCAACAATCTCATTATCATCCTTCATAATAAGACATTCCTTGAATTTCTCATTAGACCCAATTAACAGATTATGAAATTCACCCATAACCCCATCTACCCTATTCTCTGCAATCTCAGTCAAATCATTCACAAGTGTAGATACCTTATAAATCTTAACCTCTTTCTCAGTAGCAACCCTAACTTGCTTTGTCCTCCTTTGAACAATTCTTCTCACAGGCCAAACAACCCATATCTGAATCGGTAAATGCTAACTCAATCTCTTCAACTCTTGAGTAGCCTCCTCATACTCATCCTCAGGTTTAGGAATGATCCTCAAACCAATCAAAGCATTACAAATCTTAGACCTTAACTGACCCGTAAGTTCTTCAAACATTCTCTTTACACTTTTAGGCTCATCCTATGCAATGACCTCTCTCCCTTCACAAGGTGAAACTACCTCTTCTCGGCTATCTCACTACACGATCTCAATTGCCTCTTATTCTCCAATCTATTGAACATGCTAAAAAATTACCCAAATCTGATGATGTTCCCTCCAATAGGAAGTGTGAAGGAACACAACCCATTCTAAGCCTGACAATTAGTAACAAGTACTCTCTGATCCATCCTCGCACAAATCCTCTGCTTTTGTATGTCAGATCCACACTCTTCCATACCATAATGAGCCATCAAGGATTTTGAAAGCCCAGTAACAATAATCTACCATCACAATAACAAATCACTCTTAGAGAAACTCATACTAACCAACAACCAACAAAAAATCCTTGAATGATCTTCTTGGGCAAGTCCTCTGCAATTGCGAGTCAGATCTTCAATTTGCCACCTCACAATAAACAAAACTAAGGCTTTGCAAGCTCAAGAACTCGATCTACAGGAACAAATTTTTCTCTAATACCATCTGATGTAGTCACAGTCAGATTTTTTACAATGGAGATGGTCCAACCATGCAATAAGAGTCAAGACAATGGAATTTATCAACACTAAACCATTAAGAACTCAATAATGAACAATCAACATGCCTGACAGGCCTTCTTATTATTCAGAATCAAATATTTATATCATACATGCTCAACAACATGCCATCTTACATTCTAAGGCATACATGGCTGATTACAATTCAAAATCCATATCCATGCTCAATGCTAAGCTACTGAAGTACTCTACTACTCCTCTTCACTATCACCAACTAAGGAACAAATGCTACAAATATATACAAGATCGCAATCCACAAGTCAGCCATAAAAGATAACATTCTCCTAGAATGAAGAAAATTTATTACAACATATAGATCAGGACATAAATCCAAAGAAACTCCTCTAGATATGAATTAAATTCCATGTAATTGAATAAGGAGGTAGGCCTCAAATGTAGGAACATCCACTAAGCTTTGTCGATTGTGAAATAGCTTTGATGATCAAAAAACCCATTCTGACCATTAAAACTGGAAGAACAAATAGGACCAGACCCAAACTTAAGAAATTTTGATAAGGAAACAACGTATCAGGATGTGAAGCCAAACATAGATTCATCATGATGTTGAGAACATGGAATTTGGATCGAAAGAATATGAGCCTCTCACTTTTCAGTTGTAGAAGAAATCCACAACTAGACATAAGATTTCATTTTGACCTTCGACTCCCCAGCTCTCATCGTTTAGAATTTGAACCTGTAGACACAAACTCTCTACCTTCTTTGATCTGATCTTCATATCCTCTGCACCAAATCAAACCATATATGAAACTCTCTGACAAAACTAAACTGACCAACAAGAGACCCATAAAAAAGATTTGCAAACCCTCTTCTCATCTTCATCCACTCATCCTCGTACTCATCACACATCTGTTCAGTGTTTTTTATTAGTCCACTAACATTAAAGAATTAAACTGCCATTCACAATCCACCACCCTGATCCTTTATCCACATTTATTTCATCAACTCCATCATCATTACCTTCAATTCAATTTTCACCTTCACTCTTGGTATGGCCATCCTCAAGCCCTCATACATATTCCCATCAAAGGAATACTACTCCTCTTTCCATACCTTCTCTCTAGCATAAACAACATCATACTTTCACAGAATACAATCCTATGAGTATCAGCATAACTAAAGAACAACATGTCTTCTCTCTCACACCCTCTACATAATCTCTTCAACAAATCAATATCTAACTAAAACAACTAAGTCTACAAATCCTTACCAAGACCATGTTCCTATCATAGATGAAAAATCCATTCCTACCATTCTTATATTGATCAACATATCCATCAGCTTCAATATCCTCACAAATAAGAGCCTTCCCACAAGTCCTCTCATAATCACCAACAACAATTTCTTTAACAACAACCATATTGCAAACAACATCAAACTTAGCAACAGTCCCAACAAGGTCATCAAATTCAACCAAAGAAATCTCAATTCCAACTTCAAAAACATCAACCTCCTTAATATTTACAATCTCATTATCATCCTTCATAACAAGACATTCCTTAATTTTCTCATCAGACCCAATCAACAGATTATGAAATTCACTCAAAACCCTATCTACCTTATCCTTTGTAATCTAATTCAAAGAATTCACAAGTGTACATACCTTATCAATCCTAACATCTTTCTCAGTAGCAACCATTACTTTCTTTTTCCTCCTTTGAACAATTCTTTTCACAGGCCAAACAACCCATCTCTGAATCAGTAAAGGGTAACTCAATCTCGTCAACTTTTAAGTAGCCTCATAGTCATCCTCAAGTTCAAGAATCCTCCTAAAGCCAACCATAGCATTACAAATCTCAGACCTTAAATCACCCCTAAGCTAAACAAATGTTCTCTTTACACTTGTAGGGTTCATCCTATGAATCGATCTCTCTACCTTCATAAGGTGCAACTTCTTCTGCTCGGCCATTTGTCTGCAAGATCTCAATTGCCTCTTACTCTGCAATCCTTTGTACACACTAATGACCTGCCTCGATTCGGAAACCTACCCACCAAAAGGATGTCTGAAGGAACACAACCCATTCCAAGCTTCATAATCAACAAGTACTTTCTGATCCTGTTGGCTAAATTATTTGCAAGTAACTAATACTACAACTTAGCAAAATTAGAACTATAGAGAACAATGTGTGAAATTTCTTTCTCCTCTTAGAAGCAAGGGAGGCTCCCTTGTTACCGTAGGTGGCTTCAATGGAAATTGAAATTAAACATAAACAATTCATATTTCTACAATAATATCGGTGGATTAAGGTTTGACATAAGAACAACACTTAAGACAACAATTTATTTATAATAAATTGAAACAAATACAGGAACACAATGTCTCCTATATTTACTTAGAAAGATTATTATGACAATAGAATAGCCAACAAAGCTCAAAGTCTTCCACTGAATATCCTCTCCCTTAACAGAAACACTTATCACTGAAGCCCAAAGTCTTCACCTTTAAGTTATTGCAGCCACTTTTATCTATAACAATTTATCTTGCTGCAACACAAAGTCTTCAAAAGTTGAAATTGGCTCCGAATGCAATATGTAGCACAAAGTTTGCATAGTTGAATTGAAATCCCTCTTGATCAAGACTCCAAAACTCACAATTAATTTCTAAAAAATGTCACATAACACCTTCAATCAACACAACATTTGAAAGCAAGTTGCCCCTTTTATTGAAAGCAAATCTAATTTACGTCCAAGCACAAAGTCTTAGAGTGCATATACAAACTGACAGAATTTTATTGCATTTCCAAAATATAGAAAATACAATAGGTCTCAATCCTTTATATAGGAAAATTTGACAGAGAGAGGTGGGGAGGAAAGGGGAAACCCTTAACCACCTTGGCATATTGAATACTTATCCTTAACTAAGTAACTTTGACTTATTCAATGCTGTAAGGCTTAAAGCACTTGCAACATGATTACATGAAACAAATTTGCACTTGTTAATATCACATGCAATTACATCTTATTTTTACATTACATGTAATATGTCAAATACAAATTACAAATACATGATGAAAATTTGAAGTGTCTGATAAGACGTGACATCTATTACATAATCCCTTATCAGTCTTCATGTTGTTGTTGGATGATGCTTGAGTGATTTGTCCAATTTTGATGAAAAAATCTTGGATAGGAACCACATTTGCATCCTTGATTGGTGATTAGTCAGAAGGAATCTTTGTTTCTTTCCATCTCTATCTTAAAGCATTCTATGCCTGCAATCATTGCATCACTTATCCGTTTCTTTAAATGGCTCCATCATGTTGTCATTCTTGCCTCGTGTCACTCTTTGTTACCATAAAATCCCTAACATGATCTTTCAAGCTATAAATTTGTGGATCTGGAAGAGTGTGTGTATAGGACATGAGCTTAAGGCCATTGAGTAACAAAGGATGAAGGATTTGAGGGAATATCAACTCTTTAAAATGGAGAGAAAAACCAAAAATAGTTTTTTCTGTGCAGCAATGCATATACAGACAACACACTTTGAAATGATAAAATGAGGAAGGAAAATGGATCATATATATGATGTTGCTTTTATTAGGAACATTTGAAAGTTATATAAAGTGAATAAAGCATGAAAGTGGGCTTTTTGGTTTGCTCTGCCTATTGGGAATCTCCATTTTTTTACACGTAAGTGAGATGTTTATGTCTAATTACAAGTCATTCTTCTTTGACATATAAGCGTGGAGGTGGGATTTTTGGTTTGCTTTGCATATTGGGAATGACTTGGTTCTTTTTCCTTTCTTTTTTGAAATATCTCATATCAAGAATGGGGTTTTTTAGTTCTGACTGCATATGCAAGATAGATGAATTCTTTGGATATGCATCCTTAAGAAATTAAGACAGAAGAGAGAAGATAAAAATGAAAACAATAAAAACATATAAATCCGAAAGTGAAATGGAAGATTTAAATTTATAAAACAACAAAAAAGTATATACATGAAAGTGATGAAATGAAAACAACAAAACTTACCTCTTTCTACGAAGAACAAGAGAAAGAAAAACTTGCAAAGACTTGGAGCAAAATTTGAACCAAATCCAAGAGAAATTTGTATTTAGTAAAGTTTTACAAGAATGAAGTCATATAGACCATGATTCTTGACTCAATCCTCTTGAAATCAATGCCCATTTGAGTCAAGATTAGTTTCTTGACAAGTGTTTGATAATAGAGAAATACAATGCACAAATCTAGCAACAAGATTAAACCATTCAAACCTGAAAATAATTGAAGAGATTTCCACATGTAGTGACAACCAAAAACAATGTCTAGGGCATCAAAAACAAATTGGAATGGATATGGAACAAGCAGGAAATGGAGTTTCTTACCCTACAATCCTTCCTTAATGCAAAATGTGTGAGATTTAATACAAAAATCTTCCTTTAATGAGCCGTTTTTAGTAAATAATGCCATTGGACGGGCTGTTTTTGAATGTTTGCATGTTCTTGGAATAATTCAAATGCATTTAAAAATTCCACCCAAAGGATAGAGATAAAAACTGCATGGAGAAAGAAGCAAAAACGAGTTTTTTACATGCAAATGCATATGCTTTTAGCGTCCAAATCACCACCCAGCAAACCCGAAGTCCATGATGAATTATTATGGGCTTTTTAATCTTTAGAACACATGCATATTGGCTTTAAATTGCCACCAAAACCTTTTAGTCAATAATGACAGGTTTTTTGGAACCAAATGCATGTGTATTTAGTCTAAAAATCACCACCATAACGCCTTTTATAGATTTTTTAGTAAAGACTATAAAAATCCCAATGCATTCCTCTTAGCATTTATAAACCACTTAAAACACACTTTTTTTAGTCAACTACATGTTTCAAAAAACATGTAATCTCACCAAAAATTGCCACCAAGCTTGAGTGGAAGTGATAACATGTTTTAGCATTACTTTTGCATATATAATGAATATGAATTTGGGTTAAAATTTGTGACCCAATGCATAAAGACTTGAAAGGTTTATAAGAATGAACTTGTAATATGCAAATGTATATAAAAAACCCACTTACATATGCAATGTAATGCTTTTGCTTTCAAAAACTTTAGTTTCATGCGTTTTGGAAGTTTGGTTATTGATAATGGATTTTTAATGAAGATTTCCATATTGATGACATGAAATGTTAAAGAAAAACCTCACCTAATTGCATAATAAGTATAATCTTTATATATAACCTGTAGTAATAATAATAATAAGCAAAAAGACTTAAAAAGTACAACATCAACACATGTTTAAGTCATTTAAAACTATAAGTAAAACTTCTCAGAATGATGTGAAATTTTAAAGTAGTTTCTAAACCCACTTTACATATAAATGATGTTTATATTTGGTGCAATTACCAAAAAAAAGTCCGCTTTTAAGGGAGTTTGTTGATGTTTGTAAATTTGATCAGATAAATTAGATGTCATATTATTATTATGAGAAAAGATCAAATTATGTATACATATATACATATCAACATATATATAATAATAATAGATATTATTTTTATTATATATATATTGATACAAATTCATATTTAATAATATTTGATCTTTTCCATAATAATAATATTATGATTGACCGATTGACTTCATACATATATATCCAATGTTTAAATGCCTAATGATTAAATTTATTAACAATACTGATTTATATCGGTTAAACCTTATAACGATTTGTATCGATCTTAATTAACATATGTGTTGCACACATAATAGTATTATGTGTTGTGCAAACAATAATATATGGTGCGAACAACATAATTCTATTATGTGCATAGCACATAATATATTATGTGAAATGTTTAATAGTAATCAACACTTCATATATCATATCAGCTCGTAATGTAATTAAGTGTTGTGTAATATGAATTACTCACCGATAGTTATGGATCGGTAATGTGCATCATTTAGAATATTAAAAGAGCATGTCTCATTTAGAGACATGTCTCTACATACGTATAGGCATGCCTTTGCATATGTGGAGACATGTCTCTACACGATACATGTCCCATTATTGATATTTATATTCAATATTGGGCTGCATTTGAAAAACACCGAAATTGATTAGTGTAAGTAAAGTGTAGTGCTTCTATTGGAATAAATATGTATTATAAAAAGGACAAATAAAATTTTGATATAGGACCTTTAACATAGTACCAGAGGCAGGTTCCTTCTATAAAGCCTAACTGCTTGAAGGAAGATCCGATTAGATTAAAGAAAGATTAAGATTAGATTTTTCAAATTTATATATTCTTTTGAAAATCTTGTACCTAGAAAATGGTGAATGGAATCAAACTTGAAGACAAACTTGAAGGTGCTTCAAATTTTTAATCATGGAAACTACGTATGATGTTGATACTAAGAAAGAATGATTTAAAAACAATTATAGAAAATCCTCTTAAACCTAATGGAAATGATGAGAAAAATCAATGGGAAAAGGACAACACCAGAGCAATGGAATTGTTAGTAGATGGAGTAAAAGATCATCTACTACCTATCATCACAAAGTCAAACTCCACACATAATATTTTCAAAGCTCTGGAAAACATGTTTGAGATCAACAACACCAGCAAAATTACCCTTAAAAATTAACTCTCTAATATTAAAATGAATAAAGGAGAGACCATCACCTCATATTTTATGAGGATAACAGAATTAAGGAACAAATTCTCTTCAATTGGTCACATTTATGATAACAAGGAGTTAACTATGATAACTCTAAATGGGCTCACTATCTCATGGGAAAAAATTAGACAAGGAGTAAGTGCTCGTTCCAAACTCCCCAAATTTGATCAACCAAAAGCTGACTGCATTCGAGAAGAGTGTACTTTAATATCTAGAGGAATATGGAACCCATAAATGAACATGTTCAGGTTCTCATCACTAGGTTGAAAATGAAAAGGGGCAAGTACTCAAATGATAGTCAGTCGCTTAAGAAAAGAGACATATCTAAGTACAATGTTATAGATGTGAAAACTATGGGCACACTACAACAAAATTCCCTGACGGACTCAAACATCAAGCTTCCCTCGCTGAAGTCAATAATTCAAACTTGGTTTCAGAGAAATTTGTGTTATAAAAAAAACAAAAATTTAATTGAGAGGGAGTTCACATATGAAGGTTGAATACTTCTGAGGTAAACTTGATATGATTGTAATAATTGATTATTTTACTAATGAAAATATTTATATTAATTGGACCCTGTCTACATCATGAGGAAGTGATGACTTCCAAATGATTATCACTTGTATTTGTAAGAGTTATTCAAAGGTGACAATCTTACAATAACTTGACCTTCTATTGTGATAGACATCGTGTGATGGCTGAAACAATTCACAATAGATGATTTCCAGCATGGTGGATTCATTTCCTTAAACAGACCATTGACCTTCTATTGTGATAGACATCGTGTGATGGCTGAAACAGATCATAATAGATGGTTTCCTGTATGGTGGATTCAGTTCCTAAAACAAACCATTGACCTTCTATTGGGATAGACATCATGTGATGGCTGAAAAAGATCACAATAGATGATTTCTAGCATGGTGGATTCATTTCCTTAAACATACCATTGACCTTCTATTGTGATAGACATCGTGTGATGGCTGAAAAAGATCACAATAGATGATTTCCTACATGGTGAATTTAGTTCATTAAACAGACCATTAACCTTCTATTGTGATAGACATCATGTGATGGCTAAAATAGGTCACAATAGATGATTTCCTGTATGGTGGATTCAGTTCCTAAAACAAACCGTTGACCTTCTATTGTGATAGACATCGTGTGATGGCTGAAAAAGATCACAGTAGATGAGCATTAAGGATACATTACCTATGGGAATTTTGGAGATACAGTGAATATCATGAGACTTGATATTCTTGGTCAAACCATATCTCTTGATATCACGATGAGGTGATATCTTCTCACTTAAAAGTAGTGAATCTCAAATTATGTGTATATATATATATATATATATATATATATCCAATGGTTAAATGCGTATTGATTAAATGCATTAACAATACCCATTTATATTGGTTAAACCTTATACCGATTTGTATCGGTCTTAATTAACATATGTGCCGCACACATACTAGTATTATGTGCGTAGTACGTAATATACTATGTGCAATGTTTAATAGCAATTGACACTTCATATATCATATGAGCCTGTAACATAATTAAGTGTTGTATAATATAAATTACTCACCGATAGTTATGGTTCTGTAATTTGCATCATTTAGTATATTAAATAAGAAAACACCTTAGAAATTTTAACCTACAAATTTTTCCGTAGGGTTGCTCCAATTTTGCGAATACAAAATTGAGGACAAGGAATCCATCGCCACGCAAATCCTTTGTGGTCGTAGGTCAGATCCACATTCTTCCATCCAAAAATGAGCCATCCAAGGTTTCACAAGCCCTGGAACAACAATCTACCTTTGCTGTAGCAAATCACTCTTAGACAAACTCATACTAGCCAACAACTAGTAACAAATCCTTGAACGATCTTCCTACGCGAGTCCTCTCCAATTGTGAGTCAGATCTTCAATCTACCACCTCACAATAAAAAAAACTAGGGCTTCACAAGCTCAGGAGCTTGCTCTAATACCATGTGATGCATTCATAGTTGGAGTTTCCCTAATGGAGATGGTCCAACCATGAAATAAGAGTCAACACAATAGAATCTATCAACACAAGACCATTAAGAACTCCACAACGAACAATCAACATGCCTCGCATGCCTTCTTATTATTCAGAATCAAAGCTTTACATCATACATGCCCAACAACATGCCAACTAACATTCTAAGGCATACATGCCTGATTACAACCAAAAATCCAAATCCATGCTAGATGCTAAGTGATTGGACAAGGAGGTCAGCCTTGAATGTAGGAACATCCACTAAGGTTTGTCGATCGTGAAATAGCTTCAAAGATCGAAAAGCCCAATCTAAGCGTTAAATTAGGAAGCACAAATAGGACTGGACCCAAACTTAAGAAATCTTCATCAGGAAAGAACGTATCGAGCTGCAAATCCAAACATAGATAGCAAGAGATAAGGAACCAAAAGGAAGGATTTCTAATCAAAACACAGGAATAGGAACAAATATAAAGGAAGTATTTTTGGTTGTTGAAAGATTGCCAATATCCCAAGATGCTCCTGCATTAGACACCCGAGGTTATTAAGAAAGTGATCCTTTGACTTTGTAGATGTAGAAGAATTCCAAAATGGGACATAAGATTTCATTTTGACCTTCGCCATACATACCCTTTGTTGGTGTTTAAAACTGTTATTCTACAAAAGAAACCAATATATCTTAAGACTGATGTTAGGAGTGATTAGCTCCAAGTATG
>MU228546.1:0-29400 GCA_018584345.1 Thuja plicata
TCTTGGCTTCATGGCATTTTTTAATTTTTGCATGTTGCATGCAGAAATGAATATAGAAAATGAATCTGAACACTGAGAAATTCACATAGTTTAGAGGTGCACTATACCCTTGCAAAATGTAACCATGTCATTTCTAAGTATTGTTAGGCTGGTTTTTATATCTCTCTTTATGTTTACTCTTTTTGCTAAGCATGGTTCTTGTGGCGAATGGAAATGTACCTGTCTTTTTGTTGCAATAGTGGGGGCATGGGGTGTTAGTTATGTTAAGAGGAAGAAGTAATATCTTTTCTCAGAGAACTCCATGGCACTGTAGTTTTTTCTTTATTGACTTCTGCAATTAAACATAAGAGGTGAGTGGAGAGTTGCGTTGGATAAGATGTATAACATAATAACTAGAGGCTAGTAGTAGTATTCAAATGAAAATATCAAATATCGCATTGCTCCATTCCTCATCACATTTTTTTTAAAACAAAAGTTAGTATTGGTCAAAATTTCATCCTTTACACAGTACTGCATTCGACCAGGATACTATACAATCGACGGTTCCTGCGACGAATTTTGGTGGATAATTCGATGACAAAATGAACTAAATCGACCAGGATGCTATACCTGTGACGCTCCCTTCGACTAATTTAGGTGGATAATTTGACAAAACAATGGTCTCAATTTCGACGTTTACACAGCACTGCATTCGACCAGGATGCTATACCATCGACGGTTCCTGCGATGAATTTTGGTGGATAATTTGATGACAAAATGAACTAAATCAGCCAGGATGCTATACCTGCGACGCTCAATTCGACGAATTTAGGTGGATAATTTGACGACACAATGGTCTCAATTTCAATGTTTACACCAATTAAGCGATGTCTTATTCTTCTTGTTACAAGGGATTGTTGCAGTCGATAATTCGACCAGTTATGGGGTCAAAATTTAGACTATTATTTACCATGTAGAAAATGCGATGAAAAAAGATCGACGACAGTTTTAGTCTCTTATTCGACCAATTGTCATAGAAAATTTGACTAATTCTCATCAAAATTTAAGGTAAAATTTATTAGTGCCAAGGTTCCTATTGTGACTTCCTAAACCAGCAGCACTATCCCTGGAGAAAAATATGACTTGGTAGACCAATTGCAACGAACCTCTGCCAAAATTTCCATCTTCGAGTTGCTCAAGATATCCACGGTACATAGATAGATCTTAGAACAAGCTCTACACGTTGCTAATGTTCCAAAGGATATCGATATAGACAAATTTCAAGCAATGGTCAATCACATATCAGCGCCACACTACCTCTCCTTTTCTGAAGAGGATGACAAGTCATTAACCCATCCACACAATCAACCCCTCCATATCAAAGTCCTTATTCATAAATCCCGTGTTAGATGCGTATTGATAGATGGAGGTGCAGGATTGAATATCTATACACTGGATCTAATCAGGAGGCTAGGTCTCTCAGAACAAACAATTGACACTAGAAACAAGATAACCATCAAAGCTTATGATGAGGAAGAAAGATGCTCCAGAGGTCTTATTGCTCTACCTATCAGAGTCAGACCAATTGAGAGGAACATCATATGTCAAGTTCTGGATTTTCCATTGGCCTACAGTATCCTACTAAGGAGATCATGGATACATGAGATGCAAGTTGTACCATCCATTTACTACCAATGCATAAAATTCCCACATAAAGGGGTGGAAGTAACAATTCTTGCAGATGCTAACTACACTTGCAACAATATCAAAGTAGGTAGCATGATCGCACACAACAAAGAAGCTATGGATGTAGTTTCTCCTAAAACTACCAAGGACATGGTTATGAAGAGTTTTAGCAAAACCTTGAAACTTGAAGAAACAGGTATGGGAGAGTAAAAGCTGGACCTGACTCCCTCACTAATAGAACTTTTGGTGTCACGGCCAAGATCCTATGGAAAACCTTCATCGACATTCACACCTACAGCATCTAAAGAGCCATAAGTACACAAAGCAATTGGCATGATAAAGGTATCCACATCTTCTTTAGATAACACAGAAGAACAAGCAGTCTTGGAATGGCTTTACAAAGGAAAACCAGTGGAATCTGAGGTCAAACATGTGAAAATATCCCCAGACCAGTATGGCAAGGGATATGATTTCCTCACACAAATGGGTTACAAAGGAAAGGGACCTCTAAATGACACAGGACAAGGACTTGTTGAACCTATTCCTATGGAGTTCCAAAATACCAGAGATAAAATAGGACTTGGTTTTAAAACTAAAACTAATAAACCCACTCTGATAGAGAGTCCGCACTCAGATAAAGGGAGTGATGAAACAGATGAGCTAGAGTAGTGGTCCTATGAAAGATTGTTACATGTTGGCGCACAAGACCCCAACTACCAAGGAGAACGCTATGTACCTAGCTTTGAGGTACCACAGGATCTTCACAGTCCTTTGCTACTACAACCTCCCATTCAAGAGGTAGGAGACACCATAGCAACAATTACACAAGAGATACCCCGGCCACAGAATTTACATCCTAACTGGGGGCAACTGGTCACAGTTTCACATGTCCTCGATCTACCTTACTTTGATCTACAAGTAGCTAATCAAGTACATCAGATAACCATTGCTGAATACTTAAATAGATCTGATGATGATGTCATGGACTCTCATGACTATGAATAGGATTGGCTATTTATTGCCTCTGAAGATATTGGAATAGATACAATTCACATGTTTGTAGCTCCCTCAGCTCCTAGAAAACAATCTGACACTCCTCTCAATGATACTGATCCTCCTGAAGTAGAAGAAGAGTTCCTTCCCCTGATCATTAATGGAGACACTGGTGAATACATAAGTCTAGAAGAATTTCATAGGCCACAAGAAAGAGACCTCCATTTACAGAGAGATGATGATGAGACTTCTACTGATGAGTCACTAGAGTTTTATCTGCATATGACTAACAATGACCCTTTTAATGATGATCTCGCTCTTATTGATCTAAATATTGAAGAAATGAACTTAACAGATCATGTCATGTGGGTTAATGGTCTTGATGCTAACACAATGTTGTCCTTCCTAGAATCTGACTCCCTAACATTGGTACATCCTGACTTAATTGATTGGACTGAAATGAATCCTAGTCCTATCCTCAACTTTTCCAATGACCACTCCCTAGCTTATTATCTCAATTCTTGTGAACCTTACCCTTCTTCCACCAATGCAAGGAGCGAGAACATGTCACAGGAGGATATCAAGTTTCTTAGTCACAAACTAAAAAATAAAAATAAAAAGCGGATTGATGGTGAAAACCACTCTATGGCAGTATCAGATCCCAAAATAGTAAAGAAAAAAGATGTATCCAATGGTGAAAACCTCTCTGAGGCACCAAAGGATGAGACTCTTGATATTCTCCTCAACACTTTCAGGAAAGATCTTCAGTATTGATTAAACCAACACAGCCAATAAACTTGGGCACCATTGAAAATCCTCAAATAGTTCATCTGGCACAATCTTTATCAGAAGAAGAGAAGGTACAATTAACAGAGTTCCTGAAGGAGAAAAAGATCAAATTTGCATGGTCTTATATGAATATGATAGGGCTAGATCCTAACCTCATCATGCACCACATGTCTATAGCTCCCAGGATCAAGCCCGTGAAACAAAAACTTAGAAAAATGCATCCTCATGTTGCATTATTGGTAAAAGCAGACCTAGAAAAGTTGTTGAAAGTTGGATCTATTTGGGTCATTGCCTATGCAGGGTGGATCTCAAATGTGGTCCCTATTTCTAAATCTGATAAATCTATCAGGATCTGTATGGACTTCAGAGACCTAAATAAAGCGTGTCTAAAAGATGACTTCCCTCTACCAAACATTAACATGATCATAGATCTTACAGCAGGCTTTCAGATGTATTCATTAATGGATGGATTCTCGGGATATAATCAAATCAAGATCGCCCCTGAGGATCAAGAGAAAACCACATTCACATGCACATGGGGCACCTTTTGCTGGAATATCATGCCTTTCAGGTTAAAAAATGCCGGTGTAACATATCAAAGAGCTATGACAACAATATTCCATGACATGATGCACAAGAACATAGAGGACTATGTTGATGACACATTGGATAAATCTAAAGAAAGAGGTACTCACATTGCTGACCTAAGAAAAATATTAGATCGAATGGAATAGTACCAACTCAGGCTCAACTCAAAGAAATGTGCCTTTGGGGTCCAATCAGGGAAGCTCCTAGGGTTCATAGTATCCGTGAAGGGAATCGAGATATCCTGCAAAAGTAAAATCTATTCTAGAGACGGCTCCTCCATGTAACATTAGTCAAATGAGGATGCTACAAGGGAGACTTCAGTCTATTAGGAGATTCATGTCCCAGATTGCAAATAAGGCACAACCCTTTACTAAGCTACTACATAAAGGGGTTACGTTCAAATGGGATGAACACTGTGATGCAAAATTTAGAGAATTGAAGGGATACCTGGCTGCTCCACCTATTCTTATGGCGCCTATTCATGGGAAACCCTTACTCCTATACATTTCAGCTATGACTACATCATTGGGAGTATTACTAGAACAAGAAGATGAAACAAAGAAAGAACGAGCTATCTACTACAATAGTAGAACACTAGTCACTTATGAGCTCAATTATAGCATTATTGAAAAAGCATGCTTAGCAGTCGTCTTTGCATCACAAAAATTGAGACACTACATGCTCTCTCATACGGTGAAGCTCATTTCTAAGATCAATCTTCTAAAGTATCTTTTTAGCAGAAAAGTATTAACAGGACGTTTGGCACAATGGGCCCTGATTCTAAGTGAGTTTGACATTGAATATGTCAAACGGAGAGCTATCAAAGGACAGGTACTTGCAGATCAATTAGCTGATACACCACTCTAGGATGATGAACTATTACTAATTGAATTCCCTGATGAAACAATCATGCATCTCACTGAACATCCATGGAAGATGTACTTTGACAGTTCATTCACTCAACAAGGATCTGGAGTAGGGGTCCTCTTCATAACTCCACAAGGATACAAGATTCCCAAATCTTACAAATTGATGTTTCCATGCACGGACAATATCTCAGAATATGAAGCATTGGTCAACAGCCTCAAGCTAGCTATGGAATGGAAGATCATTGAGTTACACATGTATGGTGACTCCCAACTAATTATCAATCAAGTCAATGGGGAGTATCAAAAAAAAGATGAAAAATTGATTCCCTACAAGCAATTAGTTGATGATCTGAAGAAGTACTTTGTCTTCGTCACCTTCCAACAGATACCAAGATCTGAGAACAAGGCTGCAGATGCTATGGCTACCTTGGCATCCATGTTACAACTGGAGGAGCATCAATTCCGCTATGACTTCTTGGTGGAATAAATATCCTATCCCACCTTTGCTAACCCTGAATACCAGATAGTATGTACCTTGAATACCTAGATTAATCTCGGTATGCCAGTATCATTGCTTACCTTTCCGACCAAATCATTCCCACCAATCTATCCAAAAATGAGAAAAGATCCCTGATTAGGACATCATTGTGTTATGTCCTCATAACTAACAACCTATATTGACGCGGTCTCGATGGTACACTTCTTCGGTGTTTAGAACTTAAAGAGTCCGATCTAGCATTAAAAGAAGTCCACGAAGGTGTATGTGGATCACACTCGAATGGCTTTTCATTAGCCAAGAAAATGCTTAGAGTAGGCTATTATTGGCCTACCATGGAGAAATATGCTATCCAATTTTCAAAAGCCTGTCTTAAATGCCAGACACATGGAAACCTTATCCATGCTCCTGCCAGAGAACTTATACCTTTCATAGCACATCGGCCATTTCAGCAATGGGCCTTTGACTTGGTTGGACAAATGTATCCCAACTCTTCAAATGGACACAAGTTTATCATTACGGCCACTGAGTATTTCACGAAGTGGGTCAAAGCCATGCCGCTAATTAAAGCCACTGGCAAAGAGGTGGCTATGTTAATTCTGAACTACATTATTTGTAGATATGGGATACCCTCTTCAATTGTAATAGACAATGGGGGCCAATTTAAAAATCAAGACATTGATGACCTTTGTGAACAATTCCATATTACTCAACATTGCTCCTCAATCTATTATCCTCAAGGTAATGGATAGGCTGAGGCATCAAACAAGAATATTCTCAAGATTCTACACAGAATTGTGAGTAAGTCTGGCAGAGACTGGCATCTACAACTGAATCCGGCACTATGGGCCTACAGAACAAGTATAAGAACACCAACTGGAGCCATGCCATTTGCTCTAGTCTATGGTGCTGAGGCAGTACTACCTATTGAGGTTGAAATCCCATCTTTGCGGATATCATTACAAGGACTGGTTACTGATGAGCAGTACCACATGGATAGGGTGAATTATTTAGACCTACTAGACGAGCGCAGACAAAAAGCGTTCGATCACCTCAAAGTGTATCAAGAATGAATGTCCAATGGTTACAACAAAAAGGTCAAACCCCGCAAATTTGAAGTAGGAGATCTCATCCTCAAGGACAATCCTAAGAATCAGCCTAACAGGGAGCAGAAAGGGAAGTTTGAACCTAACTGGCTAGGACCTTATGTTATCACTGCTACTTTTGGGACTGGATCTTATCAGATAGCTACACCTAAGAGAGAAATTCTTCCAGATCCTATCAACACTCTACATTTGAAGCGGTTCTATGCTTAATGTTTGGCTAAGCAGAGCCTGTACAACATATAGTTCTTGTAAAACACCAAAAACATTCAGAAAATTGATCCTGAAGAAATCCAAAATAGTAGAAAAGATCCTACAAAAAAGGCATCCTTGGTGAAAACCTGGTAAAATAGGCGCCTTGATACTACAAAAACATTCAAAAAAGAAAAAATAGCAAAAAATTTGAAAAAGAGAAAAGTGCCTTGATGAGAACCTGGTAAAACAGGCATCTTGGTAGCAAAAAGCAAAAGAAAGGAAAAAGGTCTTGCCAAGTGGTGAAAACCTGGCGATTAGGCGTCACTTGTGTTCTACACTCCATCTATCAATACACTACTGATACTAGGCCTTCATAATTTTGCCTGTGCTCATACGCTGACTTCATCTTCCTAAATGACTATCTTATCCTCGCTTGGGATTTGTCTATCTTTACATCTTAGGAATAAGTCATTATGCACTGGGGGCATCTTTGCCGGCATAGTAGGTTGTGGTTGCTAGGTTGCTCTAGGCTGGTTTGCCTCACGAACACAATGTTTCTTGATACATGCACAACAATGTCATTTTCCAAAACAAGGGTGTCTTTTCAAAACATTGGACATGAAATTTACACCAATGGAGTTCCTACCGGGCTATATTGGGTTGCAAACATGAATGAATGATCCTATCAATGCACAGACATGCAACACCATATTACTTGTATTACAATTTTTTGATTGATGAGTCTTTATTGTGTTTGACATACGAATGAACAAGTACTACTTAAACACACAGTTTGCTTTTGGTTTGACTATGATTATTTCAAATTCCCTGATGATGTTTTCAACTAGGGGCATCTAAATAATTATAAATTTTATTTGATTGATTCTCAATTGATAATTTATTATGTCTTCTTAGTTGCTCAATGACGTCTGCGCAAAGACAAAGAGTCACAAGGATAGGGGCATAATGTTTTCTTGAATTTTTGTGTACGGTGATTGTTCCAAATGATCCTATAAATTCCACCTAACTTAGATGTTTATGGTAAGAGCTGCTACTATGGGTAGATAGCCACATATATCTCAATCTTCATTATGTGTAAACTACGGTGAGGTTGAAACAATTTCCTTATCTATTTTTTGATCCAGATTCTCACTAAGGTATACGAATCATAATGTACCCAAGGATATGAATTTTCAAGGTCATTGCGGGTCCAATATCTTGCCTTAATCAGACTCTGGTATATTAAAAGGAAGGTGACTATTTTGTTATCTTGGCTTCTATGCCTTGATGCCTTAGTCTATTTTTGACATTCCAATAAAACATGGTATTCATATTATCATAATATCAGTGGGTATTAGTGATGGTTGTACTATCAGGTGGTCAATTCTGAAAAGTGCCCAATGATGATAAAAATGTTGCAATATTTGCTAATCAGTGACAAAGTCCTAAGAGTCTGCATATAGTTGCATTTAGAGATTGCATGGTGCATTTATAACATGAATAACAACATAAGGAATTTTGTGCTCAAACAAGATTTCTATCTTCTTCTCAAAACATCAAGTTAATTACATCATCCATATTACTAATATCAAATATCGTTACACATCCATAGCATACATTTTGCATTCATTGAAAAGAAGAAATAGGAAAATACAAAAATAAAGCATCCATGTATTGCATTTTTAATTTTTCATCCTAAGTGCATCCATACATCTATTTTGCATAACTGGAAAATCAAAAGAAACATACATTTGCATTTTTCCCATAGGTATCATTTGAAACATATTTATATCAGTAATGACTCATCACATCCAATCATAAAATGATGTTATCATCTAAAAAACTACCTCATCAGGAGACCAATATATCATCACATGTGTAAAAAGACATTTACCACATCTATGAAAGCCAAAGAACTCATGAAACATGTCAGAATCAAGAAGCTGCATCAAATATATATCATCGTAACATGGTACAGATCAAATACAAAGAGTATCAGTGTATCAGTATGCATACAGAGTATCAGGGTATCAGTGAGCCAAAATGAATCAGATATACATGTGTGAATTTCATCTACAAAAATGGATCTCAGAAGGATCCAAATATACAAAAGAGGGGATCTCAGCAGAATCAAGATATACAAATATAATCTCAAAAGATATACATGTCATACAAATGATGCAAAAATCAACTTTGTCCCGCCCCCTCTCCCTAATCAGGAGGAGGAGGAGGTGGTACAAAAGGAGCTGCTAGAGGAGGCATGGCCCCCTCTGATTGCTGAGCCACTTGAGAGAATGAAGGTGCTCTCTAACCCTTTGGAACTGCTCCATGGTACAGGGCATAATAGTATGTAGCCCTTTGTCCCTGATGGACCTTTGTCCAAGCCTGTGCATCTCTCTCAGCCCTCAATCACTCAAGCTGTCTATCCCTGTCTGCCAGTAAGGCATCAGCAGTAGTGACTCTAGCCTCCAAGGCTGTGATCCTAGCTCAGAGCTTCTCTCTCTCCTGCTCGCATCTGGATAAAGTATCTTCATCTCCACCTACATCCTGCTCTTGTTGTCTATCCTGAGACCCCTGTCATCTCTATCTCTATTGGTCCCTAGTAAGGAGCGGACCAGTATCTCTCTGTGGAGCTACAAATCTAAATTGGGTACGCCGACCCTCTCCACTGCCACTGGCTACACCTATATCCATAGCCTCTCCACCACCACCCCTATCATCTCCATCGTGCCCATCATCGGGAGGAGGATGCCTTCCATCTCTACCACCGTCCCTGCCACCATCACAACCTCCATGCCTGTTGGGAGCCCTGTCTCTCTGTGCACCTCCTCTGCCCCTGACTGGCCGATCATTAGGATCATAGTCTAGTGGCTCCTCTATGCGTGGGATACCTCCTCTGGAACAGTGAATCAAGGAAATGGGTACTGGAGCCTCTCAGCAGCATAACCATTAGATACACCTACATCCTCTACATCAGGATGGAGATCCCAATCTACTACTACTATATCTCAGACCTCTTGATGAGTAGTCTCATATGTCAGTTGTGCACCCCATAACGGTGTCTTGTCCCTAGTCCAGGCGTATACAGCTATATCCTCTGTCTGGCCCTGCCGCTGACCATACTGCCTCAATACTCTGGTGATGATGAACCGCTCTATAACATATCTAGTACTGCCAATGAGATATTGACTTTGACATAGGAAAGGCACCTATTGGGCATCAGAGGTCCAAACCTCACAATCTAGATATGGTCGCCAAACGACCTCTGTCATGTCATCAAATAATCGGCGCCAGTACTCAATCTTGCCCAGATGGGGCTGCTGTAGAAGTCTTGCATACATATATACATAGGGCTGCTCAGGTGCCCTCTGCCTATCTATAATCGGCTGTGTAACAGGGATGTGCTCCCAGGCCAAGATCTAAAGAATAAGGATACCCACAGTCATACTGCGTTTATAATGGTATACAATCTCATGGAGCTCTCTGTATATATGAGCTAAGATACATCTCCCCCAAGCAAATCGTTGATGGTGGGTCACCATCTGCTCAATCATATCTACCCAACCAACCATAAATCCATGCTGGCCCCTATCTGGCATAAGGATGCCACCTACTAGACCTGCTAGATAAACAGATATAATCGATCATAATGATTGACCATGTAGTCCCATGATAGATATCTCCGGTCTATGGTGTCATCCTGGAAATATCTCCATGCAGCACCAATTGCCATGGCCGCTGTCGACTCAAATCGTACCTCATGACTGATCATAGGTACGCGAAGTATCCTCCAGACGTCCTCTGGAGTCACTATGATCTCTCTAGTAGGTAAATGGAAGGTGTTGTGCTCTGAATGCCATCTCTCAGCAAGAGCAGTCAATAACCCACGGTTTACCCTGATCTCAGGTAAACCTATCAATGAGCAAAATCCACATCAGATCATAGTTGTCTACTCATCATCTGATAAATTTCCTGACAATGCAAGAACACGTGCAGGGTGAGTGCCACGAAATGCGACTACCTCAAACTGGGCCTATTTTAGACACAAATGGCTATACATCAGTATTCTATTTACATTATAGAGGGAGATTCCTAAACGGCTAGGTAATTCCAAGTTCACAGGACGCAAATAGATCAAACACATTAAAATTCTATGTTTTCTACCAGATGTGACCCTAGAAATACAGGATGCGATTGCGTTTACCAGATGTGATCCCTGAAATACAGGATGCGATCCTAAGAAAATGGGATGCAACCCACTGAAGGATTTTCACTCAAAACAAGACAAAAGAATTAAAATTGGATGCGATCTGGGAAATACCAGATGCAACGCAGGAATCTGGAGAAACCAGATGCGATCCGGGAAAAACTGGATGCGACACGGGATTGGCTGGATGTGATCTGGAATCCCGGATGCAATCCTAAATTCAACTAGCTCTAAAAATAACAAAAATGCATGAAATTGAAATTTGCAAAATTCATAGGGTAGTTTATCGAGCACTTACCGGTGGTGGGTAGTTGGTTGGACGCTGATGTCGATGGCTCATCTCAAAATAGTGCTTCCTCACAGGGACTACCATCTTCTCTGCAGAGCTCTCTGAATTTCTATGGCTGAAAGTGAAAATGAATAGTGAAATGGTAATTTTGGAGGCTTATATGGGTCTTTTAGGTCATTTAGGAGTTCCGAAGCTCCTCCTGAACAACTACAAATTCATTTATGTTCTCTTTCTGATCGATTGGGAACCAAATCGAAGGTGCCTAAGATGTTTTCAGCAGCACAGTGTCATTTTTGCGACAGTTTCAAAGATTAACAAATTTGGTTCATTTGTTCCAAACAACGCTCAATACTGCACATTTTATCATACATCTTGGTCTAAACATCATTTTATCAGTCTTATCACTCCCATTTTCAAGTAATTAACTTGGTAATCGTGTGTTTATTTTTAAACACACCTTCTTTTTCCACTTCTTCTGCTCCATTCTTTCTTGCCCTCACCGCTTCCTGCAAGTGATGCGTTCTTTCAAACTCGGGGATTTATTCTTTTCCTTCAATTTCATTCCTGAGGGGGCATGATCACACTATCATTAATTAAATTTTTGCTCGAAACAGTATCAAAACAACTTCGTTATCAAACAAACTAGGGGCATAACAGTTTCCTTGACTAAAGTCAGAACTGTTGGATAGAAAGCTTTGGTTCTCATGAGCTGGATATCTTATGTTTCCTCATTTTAGAAGATTTTTATTAAAAAGTTCCTCGCAGCTTCATACTGGCTTTTTGGACGACAACCAAGTTCAGAATCAGTATTATCAATTTTTGGATGACAACCAAGTTTAGAATTGATATCTTTAAAATATTTTATTGATCTTTGGATGACAACCAAGTTCAAGATCAATTCTATCAGTTTGGTTCGATCAAGTGTGAGACTGATCTCATCAACATCTCATTCGACAACCAAGAACAGAATTCTCAATCTTTCTGAAGTCAAAATCAAAAACTTTCTTTGAATCAATGTGCTGCTCGCACATCAATTCAAAGAGGGGCAAATGTAACCGCCGGAATTTGGTCTGTTCCAACTATAGACCCTATTTTCCCTAAGTGTGATCATACCCTCGGTTATGTCCAAACAACCCTGTTACTGCTTGGCATAATTCTTTAAATCAATTTAATGTCCTAGGTGATTTTTATCACTGAATTATATTAACTATTATAGCCATACGATTCAAATCAATTCAAACCAATTAAATCAAGCCAAAATCAAATATGGCTATAGTATTTAATTATAAAGGAATTAAATAAATCTCTAAATCAATTACCCACTTGCAAAATAACCCATTCCCCTGGCCTATTTAATTTAATTAAAATGGCTATAGTCCCCTAATTATTAAAAAGCAATTAAATTGTTTAAATAATTAAATTCCCATTTTTAGATGAATTAAATAAGTTTAATTCATTTAATTAATATTCCCTTAAAACCCCAACCTAACCTATCTCAACCACTTCTACTCTGGGTTCTAACCCTTCTCAACCCATTCACCCTTTCTAATCTAATCCTAATCCTAATTCTAGCTCTAACTCACTTCCTAATGTTGTCACATTCCATTAAAAAATGATTAGCAACTCCACCCACTTGAGAAAGTCATGGAATCTCAAGATTCCTTTCTCAAGGTCCACCTTCTCAAGCTTGACCCTTAACCCTTCCCATGCTTCTTTAAGGCTTTAATTAATGCCTTATTAATGAAAATGCCTTAAGCTTATGTCTCCTCCATGCCTCATGAATTCTTAAGGCATTAATGGTTCTTACACCACCATTAATGAGTCCCTCAACTCATTAATATGCCTTGTCTCCCCTCTCTCTCTCTCTCTCATTCTTCTATAAATAAAAGCCATTTTTGAGAGAAAATAAGCCTTCATCCTAGATTACAAATGCATTGCTATGCTGTTGAATTAATTCTAGACTCACATTTCACTTCTTAATTCATGCTTTTGCATTGTTCTTATTTCCATTATTAGAGCTAGAATGCATGTTTTCTCTTCATTTAGCTTGTTTTAAACTAAAATCCTTCATGCTAAGTAGTATATGTCACTGATTATGGCATAATCTGAGGGCTATTATGTTAATAATCACACTCTTCTTAGTTAGAAGGCAATAGGTCGATATTAGGTGGCTTTACATGCTTGTCTAACCTTTTTGAGCTAATGCAATGACTTATTGATGTGTTGTGTCTCTCTCATCAGGTACATAATATACACACATAGTTACTAGGATAACTCATTGGCAAGTAGCTTAATAAGTGGAAACATGAAACATTAAAGGGGTTTTAAAATGAATTAAAAAGATGTCTGAGTCTCTACCCATGTCTTGAGTTCTATTACAGGCTAGGATGGGAGTTAGAATCCTTGTCTTCACAAAAGGATTACTGAGCCACATAGAGTCACTTGGGATCTAGGGTCCAGGGAGGACTACTAGGGTAACTCAAGAGTAGACTTATGTGATGACACTTCCCTATATGAAGCTTAGGTTTTCCTATGTGTGTCGGGTGCCTATGGTATTGTATAGATTCCTTATTGTGTTTTAGAAAGATTCTAGGATCTTCCTATGCTCTTCCTTTACGATGTCTTGTATACCTTTGTTGTTTCCTTCTTGTTGTATACCCATGTGAGTGGGCCTGATATTATCTCCTTAGCACGGTGGGAGTGGACCTTTGGTTCCACGAGGTTGGGTGGTAGTGATTCTTTTACCATTTGAGATCCGACGTTCTTCTTCATGCTTGGATGATCCTTGTTGCAATTCTACTTGCTTATTCTTCTGGAGACTTGTTCAGTTTCATGAGTTGCATACTTTTACCATATCTATATATTGGATTAACATCCTTTTAGAGGATGTATTGTATTGTATCATTATGTATTATTGCATACCCCGCGACTTGTGCAGTGGATGCTAATTCATGTATGTATACCTTGGGTATCATTTGTATATGTGGTCTTATTATATGAGATGAGTATCATTGAATTTAGTTGATGTATCTTTTATGTTAGTTCTTTTTAGTTGTTCTTCATAGATTAGTTTTCTTAAGTAATTCTACATCAAGGAATCCTCAAGATTTGTAATCCACATTGTTATCATTATTGTTTGTAAATATTTAAAAAAATAATTATCTTGTTAACTTAGTTGTATGTTTAGGTTTTTTCTCCTAGGTTCCATGGCAGGGCATTACACTATTATTATATTTCTTTGTTGTTATATTTTTTGTTATAAATTTTAAGTATACTAAAAAGGAATTGTTAAGTTTTTACGAATATCTATGTTAGAATTAATCTTATCTTAATTATTAGAGTTCTAGTTATTTGGTCTTAGAGTGATGGGGTAGATTATTTATTTTTTATGGAATGTTTCAACAATTTTTTGTTGTATAAATTTTTCTAACATTTAAAATAGAATAGTTGTCATTGTTTGTATCTGGACAACATTTTATTGGGCTTTTAGCTAAGATTTATTAGAGTAATTTTCTTTATTAGATTTGTTTATATTTTTTTATATAGTATATTGAATGCAACTCATTTTTTTATTCATGTGTACTCCTTTTGTCATTAAGAATAAAATACATAGACACACACCAATGCAAGGTAACAATTATAAAGGCTTGATCTTCATATATAAAATCTTCTTTTATAATTTTGATAGTGTCATAAATTGTAACCCTTACAATTTTACGCTCCTTTTTAGGCCCTTTTTTAGTGTTCTTTCCTTTTGTGCCATTTTTAGCCTATTTTGGTCTTATCTCATCCAAACTATCATCATATGCTCATGAGGTTACCTTATCCAACATCTTGGACTTGTGCACTCTACAACCATCTTTAGTTTTCCCTAGTTTGGTTGGACTGGTGTATCTAGTACCATATTCCTAGTGGACTAAGGTGCCTAGCATCATAGTCCCCCAAAAACATGTTCAAATTTGAATTTTCCAATATGATAGTTCTTATAAGGAATTTTAGTAGTAGGACAACTTCCTACACTAACCTTGCAGAGAGGGTATTGTAAAAACTTTCTCTAATCATAATTAAAATTATAGAAAATTAATAGAAATAACACAAAATAACATGCATACCACACCATAATGATTTATGTGGGGGAAACCCTTTCAGGAGAAAAACCCCACATTCCAAAATATACCCAATACATTATTCAAAAATCAATAACAAATTACAATATACTTTTATAGCAAGCTTCTCTTAGGGGTATCACAAGTCAGAGATAACTAAATAGCTATAAGACTTTTACACACACCTTCCATTGCACACACTTAATATATAGGACACATAATACAAGACATAATAAAATGATATTAGAAAAGAATGGGCTAAGAATCAATTATAAAGTGGTGTGCATCTTATCTCCAATCAAAGGTTCCCTATGATGTGTCAATACACACACTAATACATGTAACTCCCTTTTACAACTCATTTATGTGGTCAACACATTTTTACATTTCCTCTTTTGGGAGACCCAACTTTCAAAGGATATAACTTTTGAACCAAGTGTCTGATTCATAAACCATTTGAAGCATTGGAAAGCTCATGAAATGCTTTATCACCTTCTAAACTGCTACACTATTTAGCCACATTTTGGCCTATTTTAGTGCCTCTAAATCCTCCAAAATATGCATTTATAATTTTTTTTTGCAATTTACAAAAATAAAAAACTTTAATATCCTCAAAATTGGACATGATATTGCACACAAAAATTCAACAACATTCATATTTAGCCCAACCAAATGTACAAGAAAAGAATAGGAAAAATCTACACTCAAACAAAAAACTTAATAAAAATAGTAGCAACATGTAAATATAAGATTGAGGAACATTTTCATAACAATCTTCAACTTGACAAACACCTTGCAAGAGAAAACCTAGACACCATAATTTAATTTCTAGGGGCCATGATGCCCATAGACTTTGAACACCATCTGAACTTCTTACTGCTCATATGCTTAGTTAATGAATCTATAACATTCATCAAATTCTCCACCTTAACTAGTTTCACCCTACCATGGTTGACCATATCTTTAACAAAATGATATAGAAAATCAACGTGCTTGCCTACCATAAAAATTTAGATTTTTCGCTAGGCAGATTTCTCTCTAACCATCACAATAAATTATTACTACTTATTTTATTCCAATATTTGAACCTAATCTCTTAAGCCAAATGGCTTGTTCACAAGCATGAGTAGTAGCCATATACTTTTCTCCAGCAGTGGAAAAAGAAACCATAGTTTGACTTTTACTCATCCAACTAATTGCACCACCAAATAGTGTAAACACATAAGTACTAATGGATCTTCTACTATTAATATCACCTACCCATTTTGAATCCACATAACCATAAATATCAAGGGAATTTTTCTCTCCTATCAGATTACCATAATAATGCAATGATATTGTAATACCTACCCCTTAGTCTACCTTTATGTTTCAGTTTTCAAACTCTTTTAGGCCTTTTTAGGTATGTGACTGGTTATTTTAGATGGTTGTGAGGATATTCATGTATTACATTTCATTATGTTATTGATCCATTGCTTAGTATGTTATATCTTCTGTGTACATGTGATTTATGGTGGTTTCATGATGCTTATGAACATGTTAGGATTTCATTTGGATTATAGTTTTCTAACGATACTGCCCCTATTTCTATATGCATATATTTTTCATTACTGGGATATGTGTTTGGTATGGTATGGGACAGAGTCGTAGTTACTTGCTTCGGTGAGATCCACATGATAAACTAGTCTCAACCATTGTTTGCTATATTATATGCATGTATGTTCATCTTTATGATGACAGGTTTGCAGGTATCGGGCTATGTCTTCCCTGAATTACAAGGAGTGAGTGTTCCCTATCGCAATATCTCAATGGTAAGAGAGGGGAGATAATATCAGGTCCAAATCCTACCCTAAACCCCTATTTTTTCCTAGAAATGGAAAAGAATCTGATTGACTACCCTAGTGTTTGAATCCGTCAAGTGACGTGGATTCGCGAGCCTGTTTGTGTGTGTTGGGTTTCTATTTTAGTTGTTTGTCTATTTCAGTGGTTTATCTATTTAGATGGGTTTTAGATGGATTAATTATGCTTTTGGCTTGATTTATTTAACGAATAGTTATGGTAAATATTAATGTTAATTATTGCATCTTTAATAAGGTTACAACATTGATATATGAAATATATGGCTATTTAATAATTAAATATTAATTAAATGTCTATATTTAATTAATTGATTTAAATAATTGATATTTAATAAATATTAAATTCAATTAATTTTAATTAATTGTGTAAGTTGATTTATTATTGAATATTGCTTTAAGTTGCATGATTAATTGATTTATTTAATTGAAATATTCTCACATGCATTTTCAATTTAACACTTTGCTTTTATATTATAAAGTTGAGTTATGCATACTTTAAGTGAAAAATAAAAATAAAGAATTTCTTTTAATTATTAATTAGATAATTTATATTTCCTTTAGGGTTTCACTTTTTGAAAACCTAATTTCTTGGTTTTCTATATCCTTGGATTGAAAACCATTTTGGAGGTTGTTCAATCAGGGAGAAGGAGAAATCAGGTGTTTGGGGTTTTGAGAAAGCTTAGAACCATTTGTGGATTCTTCTTTGCTTAGATTTGTGGATTTATTCCTCTCATCAGTTATTAAGGTAGGATCTTGTTCTTGTCAATTCTAGCTTTCAGATCCCCGTCTTCTATGCATCTGAAAAGTTAGGATCCTTTGTTTGATCTTCCTTGTTTGATCATTGTGTAGTTTATTGATTAAAATTGAGAAATTTGTTCTTGGTTCAATTTTTTGGTTTCTTTCAAGTTTGCATGTCAGATCTGTGCTTGTGGAAAAAAAGGTTTAATTTTATGGTGTTAGATACAAAATGGGCATAGGGTTTTCATATGGAAATGAATTTGTTTCAAAATTGCCCTTAGGGTTTCAATTTGGGGAAAAATGTCCCTTTTTAAAGAAAATTGATGATTATTTCCAAGAAAGGGTTTAAACCATCGAATCTGTTAATATCATACCTTGAATGTAGAAAACTCACCTTTGTCATGTTCTTGCCAAAACCGGGATTAGATTTGCATGAAAACAAGTCAATTGAGTTAAATATGCATGCTTGAGAAAGAAACCCTTCTTGAAAATAAATTAATATTAGATTTAGAATTCTTTTCTTGTTTGCATCAATTTGCATGCAAAGATTTCATTTGAAAAATATTATTAAATTTAGAATGTTTTTCTTGTTTATGTCAATTTGCATGCTTAGAGAAAACTCTTCTTGGAAAAGAAATTAAATATTAAATTTAGAATATTTATTCTTGTTGGAATTTGCATGCAATAGAATTCTATTTTTAGAAATTATGTTTCTTTGGAAATTCCTTTTTAGAAATTATATTTTTTTAGAAATTCTATTTTTAAAAAATAAAATAATAATAATAATAATAATAATAATTTTTTTTTGAATTCGCATGGAGTGGGTATTCTATTTAAAAAAATAAAAATAAAAAAACTTTTACTTGTAATTATATTTCAATTTTAGTAATTATTAAATAGGTTAATTTATATATGTGTTGGTGAACAGATTTGTCTTCCAAAGAAACGCTTACAAAATGACCCTTAAAGCCCAAACAAAAAAAAGACTCAACCAACACCAACAGTTGGGTCACTTCGCTATTGAAAAGCGCAAGCGCCCTCTGAATTATCCGGGTACAGCTCCCCATATAAAATTTATAATGAATTAACTAAACTATAATCGATAATGCTTTTAACCTGAAAGTAATAAAGGTTTACAAACATCTATCCATAAACACGATATAGATGTGAAGGGACTAACTAACTGAAAAGAGATAAATAGTAAATGACACAGAGCTCGCTTGCCTAAACGCTGCATTACAGAAAGAAACTAAGAGAGAAAGATAGACTGGTTCTTTCAAAATACACGAAAAACTATAGCACAAAGTCCACAGATGATCGTGCTGATTATCAGATGTGACAGATACATATTCAAAGAAAACCAATATCATTCCAAGATGAATATTAATCAGAAAGTGAGCATCTAAAATCAAAGTTTTAATATGCTGGTATTTCCTTTCTTTGGACACAACAAAATAGCAAAGATTATGTTGTTCTTGTACACCAATCACTATCCGAAAACAAAAATCTCTCTTTCCCTGCATTCAATAAAAATCCTAATTTCTATCCCTCCCCAGGCACAAAGTCTCTCGGGTAAGGCGGAGTCTGGAACCCGGCTTCCATCTCTTGAATGCCTATTTATCCTTTTTTTTTTACCATCAGTTAATCTCCTTTAGTTTTCTCATATAGCTTTCGTAACCGATTCTTGAAAATCAAAACCCCCCTTTCTTGAGAGCTTCCTAAAGTTTTATATAACTCATTTTACGAGTCCTCCATAATGTTTACCAAACATTATTTTAATGTTTGTAAGCCTTCTTATATGTATGACATTTAATTAAAACATTACAAGTGGCACCATTTATTTTTCATGGTCCATTCTTCCATATTTGTTATCATCTATAACTGAAGACATGTCTCTTATCATTTTCATGGAGTAGCCACCTATGAAGCATCAATTTCATCTCTTTTTTTTTTTTTCTCAATGGATCAATTGTCTCCATTCTATATCCGGAGTTTGATAGCATTTCTCTCTTAGCAAGTAGGGTATATGTACTATAATACTTCTATTCTATATTACGCAGGGGAGTTCTGAAATAATTTGTTCCATCATGGATATCTTCAAGGCATAATATAATAAATTCTTTATGTTTCATCTTGGTTTGAACAAGTGCCTCTATAGCACGTTCTTGAGCCTTCCCATCTGTAGAAGGACCCAAAACTATGGTAGCGGGATCATTCAACAAAATAAGAAGATGTTCGACAGCTGCTTTGAGAGATTCTGCATCAAGATCATCCACATTTGCAACAAGAAGCCTAGCTTCAGTAGTTCCAATCACAGAAGTTGTGTGTATAATCAATGAAGCTTTCATTGTAGCCATTTTTTCTCATAGTGTTGATGTCTCATTTCTCACCATTCTTAGCTCTTCAAGTGGGTCTAAAATCACCCGTATGGATCCCTCGAACATTACTGGATCCTATTATACTTATCCTGGACCGGAGATCATGCAGGCCCACCTTTGTGATATCAAGGCCATCAATCATAATTTTTCCCCGTGCAGGTTCTACCATGTCGAACAAGGCTTGGATGAGAGTTGATTTTCCGCTACCAGTACGACCCACAATCTCCACCTTCTTTCCACTAGGAAAACTACATGTGATGCCTTTTAAGATGATTGGTAGATGTACCCCATAGTGGACCTGTAAATTATCAAAATCCACTGTTCCATTTCATGGCCAATCACAATTTGGCTGATTTTCTTTGATGAGTAATGGAGCCTCACTTGGAATTTTACAATATTGCAAGAATTTCTCCACAGAAATAATTGTGTTTTCCACATTGCATAGGTTGTATATCACCACAAATTGCAATGCTATCAAATTCAATCCATATGTTATAGCTAGACCTGCAACACTTGGATCAACAACGCCCTTGGGAAAGCTCAATAGAAGTACCAAACAAGAAGAGAATATAAAGTTTGATAGCAAGTTCATTCGAAGGCCAAGCCATTTTTGAGATGCAAAGATGTGAAAATAGACTCGTGTATAATCGTCAAGTAAAGTGAGATTGGTATTTATGAAGTGACTTTCTTTATCAAATGCTCTTATAATGGATGCCCCAGAGATAGACTCTACAAAATGGTTTATAATTGGAGCTTTTTGAACACCTATCAGATAGGCCAACTCTCTTACTGTCACTAGCGTCAAATACAAATTTGAAGTCTAAAGATAAAGCCTCATTTAGCAGCCATTCATTATGAAAGCCTTGTGCATAAAGAGAAACCATAAAATTTGGAAGGAGAACCAACTCGGGCTCTATTAGAATAGTTGTCAGAATTTGATGTCATGCTTTGCAACATTGGTGTCCCTAAGAATCTTGATGTTCACATGTTGGGTAAGTGATAGTGAGACCCAAAGCATTGGTTTGCAACCATGGTCTGGAGTTGTCATCTTGACTTTGTGCCGAAAGTGCCAAATTTGGCTTTTCACCTTCCATTACAAATCATGGGTGAGTCTGGCAATGTAGGCTTGCAGAATGACCACGTGAGAAGAGAGTTAGGTTCAGATATGACTGTTAACTATTTTTTCCATAATTAGCCCCTGTTCTGGATTGCGCTTTGCATCCTCACCATAATACGGTGCAGATGGAACTGGATGAGCTTTTGAGTTCACCTTTGACATCTCTTTTGGGAATGTAAATTCTGCCTCATTATTTCCTCGGGCTTCATCTAAAATTATTTTTTCTCTTCACTCTGGTTGAACATCTGTAGATGTCCATGGCTTTAACTGTGCCAAACTACAATGTAATCAAACACCTTTGAACTGATAAACTATGTCTTACAACTTGAAATCTGAATTCAAAACCTTCTGAACTTTGAAATCACCAGACTAGTGATAACACTAAACTTGGAATCTTTGAACCTCCATATTGAACTTAGCCATATTTGAGCTTTATGAACCTCTGAACTCGCTCATGCCATTTGAACCAGTCTGAACTAGTTCAAAACAGTTCAAATCTTGTTCTTCAATTTACCAATAATCGACAAGAGAATCAAAGATGGAATGACTGACTTTAAAATTTTAAAATGGGTTTCTATATGGGTACTAACAATATGTTAGAATTTATAAATTAACCTATAGGAGTTATATTTGCATTTTCTTGGAAAATTTAATTATAGTTTGTTAGTAATTTTACTAGATAAATGAATTTGCATAACGAATGTTATAAATTTTCTTAGCACTATGTTATCATTACATTCTTTGATTAGCTCCTTCTGGAGATGTACTTATTATGTCATGATGTACTATTTTGGGATGATTATGAAATGTATTGTGCATTCATTCCTTCTATGAACTCTTTCTTTCTGGGCATCTTTTGGGGTGTTAAGTTTACTTTGAGGATGTAAACCAGAGGGTTTTGGGATTTGATTCTTCATGGTGTCTTGTGAGTGATTTCCAGTGCATGCTTCTTATTAAGTTATTTTGGTTCAATTGTCTTTCCTAAACCTGGTGTTTTCTGTACTCGTGTTTTATAATCTTTTGAGATTTCCTCATATTGTTATGGTTAATGGAGAACCAGTAGTTCCTATATGGGTAGGAACCAGATTATGAGGTTTATGATTTTTTTGTGACCTTGAGCTTAGGGGGTGGTTAATTAGGTGCATCTTAGGGGAGTGGTTTACAATAGGGTTTCGGGGCCCAAAGAGGCCAGTTCCAGGGTAACCTATCATAATTTTTTAATAAGTGATAATTTAATAATAAAACTTGAATTTAACATTAAATACAAGATTAGTTAGCATGTTGAGGGTCCAAGGTCCAGAGTGACCAGTCCAGGGTAACTCAACTAGATGATGCTTGAGGGTCTAGGGTATAGAGAGACCAGGTTAGGGTAACTCAAGTATATGACCATGTGACGACACTCCCATATAATGTAGCCTAAGTCTCCTCCATAGGTTTTTCTTTACCTTTTATGGTTGTGGTTTTGGCATTTGGCTTTTTGGTTTCAATGGTTGTTTCATCTTGGTGTTTTGGTTGATTATTGTATGTTCTTTATCTTTGGATGGTGTATCCTTATGTGATCTTGGATCTCCAGTGTGTCTTGATCTTTCCTATCCCTATACTTTTTATTTAGTCTCTCTAGATTGTGTTCCCGTGTGTGGGCCTGCTGTTATCTCCTCAGCACGGTGGGAGTGGACCTTTGGTTCCACGAGGTCGGGTGGTAGTGATTCTTATTACCATTGAGATCCGACGATTCTTCTTCATGCTTGGATGATCCTTGTTGCAGTTCCTATTCTTCTTAGTCCTTTGGAGACTTATTCTATTTTAGGAGTTGTATACTTGTTTCATGTGTGTATATTGGTTGACATCCTTTGGAGGATGTATTGTATTATAGTATTATATATTATTGCATACCCTGCGACTTGTGCAGTGGATGCTAATTCATGTATGTATACCTTGGGTATTAGATGTATATGTGGTCTTATATTATGAGATGTATATTGGATTCAGTTGATGTATCCATTATGTTAGTTCTTTATAGTTGTTCTCATAGATTATTTTGCTTAAGTAATTCTACGTCAAGTAACCCTTGAGATTTGTAAACTTCGTCGAGTTGTATCATGTGTATGTTATGTATCTCATTACATTGCTTCCACATTGTTATAATTGTTGTTTGTAAACATTAAAAAAAAAATACCCCATTAACTCAGTGTCATGTTTAGGTTAGTTCTCTTGGGTTCCCTGGCGGGGCATTATAGATACTTTGAGGTACCCTTCAAATATTTACTTTTTTAAAAAATTGCATCCTAATGAACTCTACCAAGATTAGACATATATCTGGAAAGAACTTCCACTACTTGGGAAAGGTATGGTCTAGTACAAACCATATCATACATCAAACTTCCAACTAAACTATGGAAAGGTACTTTGTTCATGTTTTCCATCTCTAATGGGATGTAGGAAAATATAAATAAGATAATTTCATTCCAACTATAAAAGAAACACATAATGATGTATAATTATTCATGTTGAACCTTTGTAAATTTGAGTCCACATACTTTGGCCTAGCCATAGGTTTTTTCACTCTATCTCTTCTAATTTCCACCCCTATAATATTTTTAGCTACACCAAGATCTTTCATCTCAAATTTAGTAGCAAGCTGAGACTTAAGTTTTATAGTAATAACCTTCCCTTTACTAATGAATAGCATATAATCAACATATAATGAAATGCACATGAAGTGACCACCAAAAAATTTATAATAAACATAGTGATATGATTTAGAATGCTAAAATCCCAAACTCAACAAATATGTATCAAATTTATGGCACCACATCCTAGCTCTTTACTTGAGGCCATAAAAATGTTTCTTCAATTTTCAAACCAAATTACCTCGACCTTTTACCATGTAGTGCTTTGGCTATGCCATGTAAATATCCTCCTCCAAATCATCATGAAGTAAAAAAATTGACATCCATTTGCTCAACCTCTAAATCATAAGTGGTAACAATAGAAAGAAAAAATCTAATAGATGTCATTTTTGCAACAAGAGAGAATATCTCTCCATAACCAACACCCTCAACCTAAGATTTTCCTTTCACAACCAACCTTTCTTTATGCTTCTCAATTCTTCCATCTAAACCAATCTTTCTCATGAAAACCCATTTGCAAAAATTTGCATCCTTCAGGAAATGTTAAAAGATACTACGTGTCATCATTTTTTAAAGTGTCCATTTCTCCATCCATATAAATCTTCTAGGATTCTGAATCATTCATACCTAATGCCTCTTCTACATACCTAGGTTCATTCACACTAGTATTCAAA
This sequence comes from Thuja plicata, assembly GCA_018584345.1. Lineage (NCBI taxonomy): Eukaryota > Viridiplantae > Streptophyta > Pinopsida > Cupressales > Cupressaceae > Thuja > Thuja plicata. The sequence goes on from MU228546.1 coordinate 24,697, forward strand.
GCAAAAGTACATCTTCAATCATATGGGAAATATATTTCAGGTGGATGTCTCTACCTTGTAGACCTTCAAAAAAGATGAGTTGGAGATTCTTCCTCCTCTTCTTAAAATTTAGTGCTAGATGAGTTCTCCTCAACTCCTTGTCTATCTAGGGGCCTTGATTCAACTTTCTCAAGCATAAAATTTTGTTGAACCACAACTTCATTTTTAATTTGTTCATGTTGCAATGTAACAATTGAAGCTTTAGTTTATCTTACAATAACACTTATATGTATTAAATTCTATGCAAGAGGGTGGTCTCAAAGCTTGTATCCTTGACATCCCAACAATAGTTGATGAAGATATATTTCATATCCTTATTCTCCAACTTTGATTTATTTTCCTTTGGAACATATGTATATGCCTTGCAACCAAAAATTCTAAGATTTCTCAATGAAGACTTACGACCTAACCATACTTCTATAGGTATTTTATTAACAAAATATAATGTAGGAGACATTTTAATCAAGTAAAAAGCAGTGACCATGGCTTCAACCCAAAACCTTTATTCTAGGCCAGTACCACTAAACATACTCCTAGCCTTCTCCATCAACCTCGTGTTTATCCTTTCTTCAACTCTATTCTAATATGGATGACATAGAGTTTTATTTTTCCTATGAATGCAACAATATTTATAGAATCTGTCAAAATCATTAGATAAAAAACCACTTCCATTATCATTCCTCAAATATTTTATTGTCCTTCTAGTATGCAATTCAACCATTGCTTTAAATTCTTTGCATTAACTGAAATATCAAATTTACTATTTATAAAATATACCCATGTCCTAATGTTATAATCATAAATAAATGAATCATAATATGTGAGAGATGAGTTCTTGTAAACCACTACTAATAAAACATGGGTCAATTAATTTGACTTAAAAACTACACAATTGAATCCTAAAAGCAATATCATAATCTAAATTGACATGGAAAATATATCCTACTTATCAATTAATGATCCTAAGGGGTGTTATAGTGAATTATTCATAAGGAACAACACTTTCTAAAGGTTTTTACAAATGAGGTTGCAATAAAATTGGGCCTAACCTTGGAGGAAACTCTATAGTTAATCACACTTGAGCTAGAGTAGTACTAGGACGGGTGACCTCCTGGGAAGTCCTGAGGCTTCACCTAGTCTATGAGAATCACCTACATGCAATGAGTGCTATGTTTTTTATTTGTTCTCATGAGAGATGGGTTATATAGAACCACTACTTATGTAACATGGATCAATGAGTTTGACTCGAAAACTACATAGTTTAATCCTGATAGAAATATCACAATAATATATAGATTTCCAATGGAAGGAATGTCTACATGATCAAACACATAAAAATAAATAAGATACACAAAATCTCAAGATTTATGAGAACTAAATTAAAGTGAACACACTTTTGTTTAACATAGATGCAATGGCCACATAAATCAAAGTCAAGATTATAATCATTCAAACCTTCAACTAGGTTTTCCTTTTTCAAGGTATTTAGACATTTTTCTCCATTGTGTCCAAGTCTCTAGTACAATAACATATTTGTATCTATAGGCAACTCTAATTTAGAAGAAAAATTACCCTTAGGTACCCAAAATCAAGAACCATCCATTAAAGGTGAAATATTCACCTTTTCCAACAAACTATCCATAGATTTGGTCTTCATAGAAGTATTATTACATGCAACAATGTATGCATCTAGATTACACAATGTACCAATTATGACACCTCTAGAAAACATCATAAAAACTCTCACCATTTTTCATTCATCATTAGAAAATAGTACCTACATACTCAAATCTATTAGTTTTCTCACAGATAACAAATTTTGTCTCAGACTAGGGAGATGCATCATACTATTAATCTTTCTTATTCTACAATTAGGAAACTTGACTTTAAATTTATGACAGCCAACAATATTTAAATTAGAATTATCACCCAAGTACACACCTCCATATAATTTATCATAGTTATAAAACCAATCTTTATTAGAGGTCATATACAAAGGTGCACCTGAGTCAATTAACCATGTACCATCACATGTATGAGTGACCAAAGTTACAATCAACATATCGCCGTCTTCCTTCTCGAACTCATATTTAGAATTGAAAATTTTATTTTTATTTTTCTATTCTTCTTTGCAGTCCTTACAGATGTGTCTAGGCTTATCACAATTAGGCTTATCATAATTCCAAAAAATGACTTTGGACTTTCCAGGAGATTTGGATCTCCCTCTAGATGTGGATTTGTAACACTTTTCATTATTCCTTAATTTTTCCTTCAGTCTTCCATGAACAAATAGGGATTGGAATTGACACTAATACGTACCTTAACCCACCATATCTTCCATCCTCAAAATAATAAAAGTATTTATGATGGTTATAACAAGATAATCCCACAAATTAGGCAAAGAACAAAGTAAGATATGACATTTCTCCCCCTCATACATCTTTAAACCAATGAATTCTAACTAAGCCACCAACATATGGAATGCTTCTAAGTGGTCTATAATTTTTCCACCCTCCTCCATTCTCAATGATTATAGCTTTATCCTCAAAAGAATATTATTTACTAAATATTTCGCTTGATATATATCACCAAGAATTTTTAATATATTCTCTAAAAATGATTCTTCGTGGACATTTATTAAAATAGAATATGTAAGGTACACTTTTCTTAGGCCCTTGGTTTATGGTCCATAAAAAAAATTTTAGTAACCTGATTTGTCTTCGTAGGCCTCAACACATTCTCATCAATAACCTTCTACAAATCTTGATCTATTAGCATATCCTTCATCTTTAGCTTCCACATTTCAAAATTATTTATAAAAAAATTATCCACATATATTCTTCCCGAGGAACTAGCCATCTAAAAATTCTTGCAATAAGATCACAAAGGATCATCTACATAACATCCCACTCAAAATTGGATTAGTTAAAATAAATAAATAAATCCACATTGGAAACCAAATGTGATCAAGCCCTGATACCACTTGTATGGAAGTTGAGTAGTGGAAACACTTCCCGCACTAACCTTGAGGAGAGGGTAATGCAAAAACTTTCTTGGATCTTAATAAAAGTTACAAAAACCTAACATAAATAATATAAAATAACATGCATAACACAACACATTGATTTACGTGGGGAAAACCCTTTCATGAGAGAAACCCCACACTACAAAAGCCACCCAATATATTATTCAAAAATCAATAAAGAATTAAAATATACTTGCAGAGAAAGCTTCTCTCAAGAGTATCACTAACCAAATATCTAGAGGTAACTCAATACCTATAAGAATCTTACATACACCATCCATCTCATGCACCTAATATATATGAGATAAATAATAAAAATGTCAAATGATATTACAAAACCATCAGATAATTTTTTATTATTATGAAGAAGTTCCCATATTATCTCCAATCAAAGATGACATATAATGTGTCAATACAGACCAACACATGTAACTCCATTTTACAACTCATTTATGTGTTCAACAGATTTTTGCATTTTCTATTTCGAGAGACCCAACTTTTGATGGTCGTAACTTTCAAACTAGGATTCTGATTGAAAAACTATTTGAACAGATAAAAATATCATGACATGCTCTATCACATTCTAAACCACTATGTTGTTTAGCTACATTTTGGCCCCTTTTAGTGCCTCTAAAGCCTGGAAAATTGTTTTTGCAATATCTGTATGATAATTTAACAAAATGAAAACTTTAATATATTTAATTTTAGACATGATATTGCAAGAAAATTTATCAGCATGCTTATCTAGGCCAACTAAACATTTGGGAAAAGAATGGGGAAAATCCATGATCAAACGACAAAAGTTACTAAAAATAGTAACCACATGTAAATGCAAGGTTGCGACACATTTTCATGATTAGATCCTAATATTTTTCTATGACCATTGAAAGTTGGTCTAAATGAAAAAGTACGTTGGGAGACCTATAAATGGGTACCATTTTTTATTCATTATACTAGTCTGTAAGTTTCATTCAAGCACTCAATTCCTTCATTCAAGAGCAGATCTAGTATAAGGAGCAACATGCTATAACAAGATATCTTCAAGTATATTTTCATGATGGATTTTTTTGTGATTTATATTTTCATTGCATCAAAATTTAGAATAATTACTTAAAAAAATTGAATCGCCACCATTGAGTATGTGCACCAAGATGGGGACGAAAAGGGGGTCTTAAGATGCCACTTTTTTTAATGAAATAAAAAACTCTAAACTTCAATGATAAAATCAAGATAGTTACACTCAAAATTTGAAGATAAAACAAGAACAAGAGTTGAATTTCTTTGAATCCACTTAAACTACTAACAATGTTTAGAATGATGGAGATTAAACCCTAAATCATGTAGCTTATCTCATATTTTTAAGCAAATTTTTTATTAATATATGATTTTTTACTAATTTTCAAAGTGAAAAACTAAAATTTGAGAGTGCTTCCCGCTAAATTTTTTGAAAGATAAACAAAAATAATTTTTTTATAGTTGTTTAGAATGGATTATATTTTCTAATATTCAATTTGTTTTTGTATTCAATGAATGAGCCAAAATCTATGCCTAAAATATCACATGTTGGTTTTTTGTGAAAAATATATACACTAACAAAAGAAATTTGAGATGAAAAGCTTAACATTATATATATATATATA
>MU228546.1:29928-58091 GCA_018584345.1 Thuja plicata
CCCCATCTCTACTCCCCCATCTCTCTCTCTCTCTCTCTCTCTCTCTCTCACTCTCTCTCTCGATGTAGGTATCTAACATCTTTTCTTCCTCTAGGTCTCTCACCTCTCTATTAATCTCTCCTCATCTCTACATCTATTTACCCCCTGTATGGACATCTCTCTCAATGAAGTAAATGAGATGCAAAATGCAAACCAACACCCCCTCTCTCTCAAAATGAAGTAAATGATATACAAAATAAAGATCAACATCTCTCTCTAATGAATTAAATGTGATATAAAATGAAGACCAACAAAGAGTAATCTTATGTGTGCATAGAAATAAAAGATCAGACTGGAAGTCATGATCAAAATTTGAGTATGGAAATGAAGAGCACAGTGTTTAGGTAGTACTCAATAAAAGGTCTAGTATTCCCTTCCAGGTTAAAATATTTAGTCATGGACATAAAGGAAGCATTTTTTTATAAATTTAGATACTTATTCTAGAATTTTAAAGTGCAGTGATAAAGGGTGTGAAAGTTATAAGGATTTGAACATCACTATTTTTGTTTACGAGTAAGAACAATCAACTTATGATGAAAAATCTTTGTGTGGATAAGGTAAACTATTTTTAGTGATAACTAATATGTTTTAGTGATAGATCTGACATGTATGGAGGATTATACATGATTTTTTTGGTGGGAAATGAATTTTAATTGAGGATTTGGTTGACATAGTCAAAATGTTTTACATTTCCCTAGAATATTTTTGGAGTTGATATTGGGAGATTGAATTTTTGGCTTTGGACCTATAAGATAGATGAATTATGTTTTGGAAGTGTGTGTGTGAATTATCATAGATCAATTTTGATGAATGATATTAGTGCATAAGGTGCAAAGTGAAGGATTTTGTGAAGGTTTTTGAGATATGATAATTTGATTAGAAAAGAGTAGGAAACTAGGGCATTTAGAGATTAGAGTATATCATATTAGAGTATGTGCTTATATGGAACTATAATCAGGCATTGGTAGATGCTATTCTAGAAGTTCAAAATATTTTGATCAATGTTGTGATCTTGTAAGGAAGTGAGCATTCTTGTAAAGGGTTGTATCCCTAATTGTAATTGAGTAGTGAGTTCTAGGTAGTGTGCCTGAATGCAAGTGCATTATTTATAATTATAAGACAATATTTTTTGGAGTAATATCTTGTGGGTGTCATCCCCGTCGTGGTTTTTTCCATAATAGTGTTTCCACGATAAAAATCCATGTTTTATGGTGTGATTGTTATTTTCTTTATGTTCTTGTCTGTTATATTTAAATTTATGCGATTAGCTATTCTGGATTAGATTAGAATCAGTTTTGTTGAAGTTAAAACTTGTAGAACATTGATTCACCCCATTCCCTTCTCAGTGTCCCCTCCTTCCAATAATTGGTATCAAATCTCTTGTGTTAGAATGATTTAGAATAACTAAGAGGGGGGTGAATCAATTATCCTCAGGTCTAGATGTACCAATTGAAATTTCAAACACTTCAACCAACTTAGATCTACTAAAAAATCCACTCAGTCTATACACCATATGATCAATAACATAAACTTGCAGTCCACTGTCCTAAAGTAATCAAATTTCAGAATATAAAACTCTTAACAATACAACACATCAAATAATGTTCACACAAGTATGACACCAGGATTTAACGTGGAAACCCAATATGGTAAAAACCACCAGTAACATGCTACCAATCTTTCACTCTTCTGAAGTGAGCTCTGTGAGGAGCCAACCCAGTTAAAGGTTATAGTACAAACTATTAGGTGTGACCCTGTTAAAGGATTTAATCACCATATTAAAATTGAGTCTTGTTAGAGGACTTAGATCATTCCATTAGAATGTCACCTTGATTAAAGGATTTACAATATGCTTGTTAGGTCAACCTTGATTAAAAAGATTTTGACTAATACAATGGTTAGAAAGTAACATTAGTATTGATCTGAAACATAAAAATCACTTTGCAAATATAGATGATCCACTTTCTCTCAAATTTTAATTCACTAATTGGTCTCCATTTTCATCTCTATCTCTTAGATTTGCTTGGAAATCCATCAAGAAATCACCACTTCACAGTTCTATACTGCTTTTCTCATCCTTATCTGCCTTCTTCTTAGATTTGTCAATCAAATGAATCAATCTCTTACACACATAACCTACAATTAGGTTAATCTTATACCTCTCTGATTAGGTAGCTAGATCTTTTTCCTCTTAATAATCACCATAGATCTTAGGGTTTGGTCAGATCCAACGAATCCTTCCAAATTTTTTGTTCTCCTATTTTGTAAAAATACATCTCAAAAAACCTCTTGAATTCATACATAAAAAAGGTTAAAAATATATTAAATGCTCATTAAATTCTCCATAGTGATCATCCTTATCTTAAATACACTTTACATATCCCATGAATTAAACTATGTTGGCTGGGATCTCAAATCTTTCTCAAACTGCAAATTACTAACACTCGATCATCATTGTATTCTTCTGCTTGGTCATCACTAGATAACTCAGTAAATTTTGATGCTCGGTCGTCACAATATTTTCTTGGCATGTACTGTCATTCGTTTGACACTCGCATCACTTGGCAAAAACATAAGTTCCTAAATCTTATGCTCTTTTTCTCAATCAAGACTAAGCTTTTAGTCTTCCATACTCACTTGGTGTTAAAGATAAATAACACATTACCTTGCCAATGTGCAATCTAATAAAGTACCCATTGTAGTTTCTAATAACTCCACCATTTCACTAGGTCTTCTTTTTATCTCCTCTTTTCAAATCTTTTTCATTAATCAATTGATATGGCACTTTACTAGATAGCAACTATCTTACTGGTTAAATTTTGACATCAATGAAAATATAACAATTGTTTCAATTGTAGCTTCTAACAATCTCCCTCTTTGGCATTGATGGAAAACACCACATGTAAACAACATAACATGCATAGTTACCAAAAAATCCAAAAAATATGTTTTGTTAACATATTTTCATTAATGTCTTTGGCTTCATTCTGATTCTCTCAAATACAAATATAAGATCCCTCTTGGATCGATTTCTCTCTATGCTTATCTCCCTCATTGTCTTCTCTGTGTAACTCAAATTCTCCCTCATAGTATTATCTCCCTCTTTGACAACAATGCCAAAGTCATTCATCTTCACCATGTAGATATCTTTGTGTCAGGTTTCTAAACTATATGATCCCTCCGTGTCATCTTACTTATGATTGATCAACATCTTGTGTGTTACTTTTCAAAGCTTTAGGCAACCCCTAAAGTGTGACCTCCTTTACATTAATTTGTCAGATTTTTTTTGTAATACATTTGATGCAATCACTTAATTTGATCCTAGTTAGCCTCATCTAGGGGAATAAACCCTAATTTACCTCTCAAATACTCATGTGCATCTTTAGGTAATGCTTTAGTAAATATATCAGCTAACTGTTCCTTTGTATTCACATATTCCAATCTCACTTCTTTGTCTTGAACTAGCTCTCTCAAGTAATGATACTTTATAGAAATATGTTTGGTCTTAGTGTGCATCACATGATTCTTTGATATATTGATAGAAATTGTGTTATCATAGAAAATAACAACCGGCTCAATGATATTTTCCTTCATACCTTTCAATAATTCCTTGATCCACACTATGTTTGAATAATTAACTATTGCTACAAAATATTTAGCTTATGCTGTAGATTGAGAAATATAGTTCTATTTCTTTCTTTTCCAAGAGAGTAATATATTTCCTAGAGAGAATGCACCACCACTTGTACTCTTTCTATCATCAACATTGTCTGTCCAATCTGCATCTATATAAAATTTCAGTTCAAACTTCTCATTCTTCTTATAATACAATCCATAGTCATGTATTCCCTTCAGATATCTCAGTATCCTTTTCACTGACATCTTGTGACTATCTTTAGGATTTTCAAAAAATATTGCAACAATCCCAACTACTAATGCAATATCTGGTCTACTATGGACAACATATTGTAACTTCCCAATCATTAACCTATACAAGGTTTGATTTACTTTTGTTGTCTCATCGGTCTTTGATAGTTTCTGTCCAGTAGCCATGTGTGTACATACTGGTTTGGAGTCCTCCATGCCAAAGGTTTTTAGTATATCCTTGATATACTTAGATTGAGTAATGTAGATACCTTTCTTAATCTGACATACTTGCAAACCAACAAAAAATTTGATCTCTCCAAACATAGACATCTCAAATTCAGTTTGTATCTCATTTGCAAATGTTTGGCATAAAGCATCATGACCTCCAAATATGATATCATCAACAAATATTTCAGCTAACAATATCCCTTTACCTTTTTCAGTCTTCAAGTATAGATTACTATTGTCATGTGTCCTTCTAAAACCAATTTTGACTAAGTAATTATGCAATCTCTCATACCATGCTCTGGGGGATTGGTTCAATCTATACAGTGCTTTGTGTAGCTTGTAGACCATATTCTTCTTTCTTGAATCAACAAATCCTTTAGATTGTTCAATGTATACCTCCTATTCTAGTATTTCATTGATAAATGTTGATTTAACATCCATTTGATACACTTTGAATCCTTTGTAAGTTGCATAAGCCAGTAGAGTTCTAACTCCTTCCAATCTAGAAACTGGGGAAAACGTCTCACCATAGTCAATGCCTCCTTCTTGTGCATATCCTTTGCATACTAGTCTAGCCTTGTTTCTTATGACTTCTTCATGCTCATTCAGCTTATTTTTAAATACCCACTTGGTTTCAATAACATTCTTGTCCTTTGTTCTAGGTACTAGTGTCCAAGTTTTGTTCTTCTCTAGTTTCTCAATTTCTTCATTCATGGCCTATATCCAATATTCATTATCCAAAGCATCTTTCACTAATTTGGGCTCAAATTCACATAATAAACATGTCCGATCTTTCAATTTTCTTCTTTTCATGACCTCTTAATCTTTTTCTCCAATGTTTTGATCTAGTTTATGATGTCTTGTTACATATTTTGCTAGTGGAGGCTATGGTATCCTTTCCTCTTGTTGTTGTTCTTCATATTCATCTTGAAAATTCTCTTCAGGCTCATTTTGTGCCTCTACTTCCTCTTCTGATTACTCTGTAGTTACCTCCTGATGCTCAACAACTTCTTTCTGTGACTCGACAATTTCTTGTTGTTGCTCGATAGCTTCTTTCTCTGATTCAGGTAAACTGTTGGGCTTTCCTTTGTTCATGTATATGAAAGATCTATAATCTTTAGGTTCTTTATTGCATTCAAATTCATTATTTTCTTTATATTCATCAATTCTAACATTTTCACTTTCTACAACTTTGTTACTGTTAGAATTTAAACACTTATATGTTTTTCTCTTAGTGGAATAACCTAGGAATTTGTCTTCATCACTTTTAGCATCAAGTTTTCCATTTCTATTGTCCTTCAGTATATAAAATTTTCTTCCAAAAAATTCAAAATATTTTACATTAGGTGCATAGCCATGCCATAACTCATAAGGTGTAACATCTATACCTTTCTTGACTTGTACTCAGTTTAAGGTATAGACTGTTGTACTTACATCTTCTCTCCAATATTTTTGTGCAACATTTTTCTCTATCATCAGTGTTCTAGCACAATCCATGATTGATCTATTCCTTCTTTTGACTGTTCCATTCTGTGGGGGACTCCTTGGAGTAGACATCTATCTTTTGATTCCTCTGTCATTGCAGAATAAGTTGAACTCATTAGATATAAGCTCTCCTCCTCTGTCAGATCTAAGACATCTCAAGCTCTTACATGTCTCTTTTTCAACTTTTTCCAAATACCACTTAAACAATTGAAATGCATCAGATTTTTATTTGAGAAACATCACAGTCATCATTCTAGAGTAATCATCAACAAATAGTATAAAAGGTAAGAGCTTAAGGTGTCTTAAGCTCTTAACCTTTCTCACTGCTCCTCTAGAGTAATCATCAACAAATAGTATAAAAGGTAAGAGCTTAAGATGTCTTAAGCTCTTAACCTTTCTCACTGTCCTATCGTTACAGAATAAGTTGAACTCATTAGATATAAACTCTCCTCCTCTGTGAGATCTCAGACATCTCAAGATCTTACCTATCTCTTTTTCAAAATTTTCCAAATACTACTTAAAAAATTGAAAGGTAAGAGCTTAAGATGTCTTAAGATCTTAACCTTTCTCATTGTTCTATCATTGCAGAATAATTTGAACTCATTAGATATAAAATCTCCTCCTCTGTCAGATCTCAGACATCTCAAGCTCTTACCTGTCTCTTTTTCAACTTTTTCCAAATACCACTTAAACAATTGAAAGGCATCAGATTTTTCTTTGAGAAACATCACAATCATCATTCTAGAGTAATCTTCAGCAAATAGTATAAAAGGTAAGATCTTAAGATGTCTTAAGCTCTTAACCTTTCTCAGTGTTCTATCATTGTAGAATAAGTTGAACTCATTAGATATAAACTCTCCTCCTCTGTCAGATCTCAAGCTCTTACTCGTCTCTTTTAAAATTTTTCCAAATACCACTTAAACAACTGAAAGGCGTCAGATTTTTCTTTGAGAAACATCATAGTCATCATTCTAGAGTAATCATCAGCAAATAGTATGAAAGGTAAGAGTTTAATATTTCTTAAGATCTTAACCTTTCTCACTGTTCTATCATTGTAGAATAATTTGAACTCATTAGATATAAACTCTCCTCGTCTGTCAGATCTCAGACATCTCAAGCTCTTATTATTATTAGTTATGGTCTTATAAAAGAGGTATATATATAACTTAATCATTGATCTTAATACCATTAAATTAATTTATTTTTCCCTTAAAATAAATTATTACATATATTTGAGAACAAATTGATGTTAAGAGAGAGAATAAAATTAAGATCTCATCCTTTACTAGATAAAGGATTAAGGAGGCCACCTACAAGGTCTCCTTCGATAATGGTTGCCTCACATCCTTTCTTAGAGACATCTATCAAAAAGATCTCTCTCTTTCTATCAACAAAAGAGGCCTATTAGAACAAAATTAAAACAAAAAAACATCAAATAATAGTACAACTACATTAATTTAACAAAAGAAAACTTAAAAAAATTTAAAAAAAACAAAAAAAATCCTACCTATTTTTGGCTGAAGTGCTCCTATTCTGCTCTACAATTCTTGGAAGGCACTCAGTACAAATGAGCTGCTCTAACCAAATTTCGGGGTATATATGGTTTTTAAGGGTTCCGACCAAAACTGTTTCGGCCGGACCAGGTTTGGCCAAAATAGTTTTGGCTAGAACACGTCTGCCACATCAACGCCACATGACACTGCGTGTGCGCCACATATATACGACCAAAAATGTTCCAGCCGAAACTGGTCTGGCCAAAATAGTTCTGGACAGAACAACAAAAATGGTCCTCAAGTGTGACATAGCTCCGTACTTTTACCCATATATATAAGTATATAACAATATATCTATGTGTGTGTAAGTTTTATATATATATATATATATATATATATATATATATATATATAAAGAGAATATAAATAAATAGAAAGAAATGAATCTAGATCATTAAATGAATATATATGAATATACATATGTGACTCTATATGTGTATATGTGCATATATCAATGTAAGTCAATATATGAGTATATACAGATATATTTATTATGTATAATTAAATATTGATATACAGTCATTGAAAGTATATTTAAAATTAAATATTTAAATGTTGAGTTTATTAGCTTAAAGTGATCTCATCTTCTCCTAAATTGGCCAATTGATCTGCTCTAGAATTACTCTCTCTATATATATGATTGAAGGTGATCTTTCTAAAGGATTGAGAGAGATGAAGAGTCCTAGTTAATGAGGCATTCAATTTCCAATTGGGTGTCGATAACCAATTATTTGGGTGGTGATCTTATTGCAATAGTTTGATAAAATAGCAATTTAAGGGGATTCTACTATTATCATTAATACCCTTAGGTTCATCATTAATAGTTCTGATGACCAGTTAAATACCCTTAAATCAACTAAGACCAAATATTGCATATTTAATTTTCATTGATATAATCAATATTTTTCCTTAAATTAAATTATTGCAATAAATAATTTAAGTATTAGTTAATTTAAGTTTACCACTGGAGTAAACTTATTAGATATCCTTATCCTTTGACATAAAGGATTGTGAAACACTCAAATTGATTGTGGTATTAAACCAGTCGATTGTGGCAGATTTTTGTCAATTGCGGCAAAATACCAGTGATTGCAAAATTATAATGATATTAAAAAATAAACAAAAAAAGAATATGCAGTCGTACGGCCGAGGCCAAAAAATCCTGTTTGTCATCTTCAAGTGATTCTTGGGTTGTTTGATTCACGTCGAGTTCACCAAAATGTGTAGATCCAATCTTGCTCCACAATCTCAAGTTAACGAGGGGGTTAGTAGCACCGATTTGCAATGGGGGTAAGCAATAGAGCAAGTAATTGTATATTATTTGATGTCAAGGGAAAGTAAGTGTTCTTGCAAGTCAACCATTCCTTTATACTAATGATACGTATAAGAATATTTGTTAGAAGAAAGATCAACCTTTCTCATCCCATTAACAAAGGTATTATTATATTATGTTTGTTATGACGGACATATAATAATTAATATATAATATTTTAATATTATTATATTTTAATAAATATTATATTATATTTTTAAGAATAGAATAGTACTAAATAGCCTACCACTGAAGAATCATCACTCCATGCAATTTCCCCGACCGAACTTTCTTCTGCTTCAGTTTTTAGACAGAGGTACGATGAACAAATTTCAGAGTGTTTAAAAATGACTAGAGGCAGAAGAAACTATCTTAAATTGCTGCAAAGGCCATAAAGTTATGGGTTCCCCTGGAGTCCACATTTATTCATATATAGACCAAGGCTGGCAGTGGAAGAGGTATGTGAAATCAACGTTTCTGAATGAAGATCTAGAGGAAGAAGTCTTCATTGAGCAGTCTGATAGCTTTCCATAATAATTAATTAAGAGGTAATAAGTATGTGAAATTACCAGATCAATTACTTTCACAGATTCAAATTTTATGTTGCATAAATAAATATCCTTACCTTTCCAAAAATTGACCAAGTCAGAGCTTTGGCCTAAGGCCACTGTGAGGGCTACTATCTATTTTGAATTTTCATTCATTCTTTTCACTTTGGTGTTGTGAGGCGCCGCCATGTTTCATCTAGATGTTTCATGAGGTAATAACTATCAAACAAAATCATATTTGCATGATACTACGGATATCAAATAATATGAGACTATATTATTTGTAGCTTTATAGCCTTTCACAATTGTTTCAATGTGGGATAGTGTTATATTTGATGTAATACTATAGACTAAAATCAGATAATCATGGCACATGTGAGAAAACAAAAAAAATCATTATATATTATAAGTTAATCATATAACTTATAGGTGGGGATATAACCCAAATTAAAGTCTACTGAATTAAGGCTCATATCATATAATTACTTTAATCTCTCCCTTAAATTCTCATAATCATGGAAATGGATACATCAAATAATTACTTTTAACTTCAGTAGACCAATCATACACTAAATTAATAGTATTGTTGTAAATAAATATAGTATACGTTTATCATTTATTATTAACTCCATTAAATGTAATTAATCATTGAAATTGAAGTGGAGAGAAATTGAGTTAAACATGTTATTATGAAAATTAGAGTGGAGTTTCTTTTTCGATTGTATGAATTAGGAAAAGTTATTTTATTTTTATTAGAATTATTTTTTTCATTATTAACTACACAGGTTTTGAATATTGCAATTTGTGTCTAGATTTTGGGTGAAAGAATATTTTTTTTTAAAGTTTGAATCTTTGGAAGTTTGAAGTTTTAGTATTGTGGTTTCTCATCAGATTGATTGAGGTAGGGTTCTAAATTCTTTATTAAAGTTTTGTTGAAAAGATGTATTCTTCGTGATTCCCACATTAAAAACAATTTTATTTGAATGGTTGAAGGTTTTACCTAAGAAAAATTAGACAAACAAGGTTTTTCTTTAAAACAACTGTGAATATCAACATTAGAAAACCCAATTTAGATCTGTTTTTTTTTATATAGTTGGAGAAGGCCATTATTATAAACTTCTAGTAATGATTATATATATCTATGGATTCCAAGCTATATTAGAACCTTAATATAAACTAAACATTGTTAAGAACCATTATAGATTTCTAAAATAATCATGTTATTATTAATTCACCTAGGCAATAATGACAATAAAATAATCATATTTTATATAAATGGAGAGAACAAACCTATTAGAAGAAAAACCAATTAGTTAAGAACTGAAAGTATATGAGATTTATTTTCCAATTATCATATTGAATCAGTCAATGTTAATATAAAAGGTTGTGTTTAGAACAAATCTTTGTATTACAGTAATGTGTCTCTTAACTTAATAGAAATAATTGAATAGTGAAATTTGTTAGTAGTTTACAAATATAATCAACCTAACTAATCCTATATCATATTAAGTTGAAAAAGGCATTGTATGGAGTGAAAGAAGCACCTCCGGCATGGTATCACACTTATTACCTCTTTTATTGTGGTTTCCATGTCTCTTAATTCTAAGAAAATTACTAGAATTAAGAGAATATCAGATCAAGAAAATTAATTTTATACCTGGAGCACAAGAAAATTGTCTTAGAATACAGTTTTCTATAACCTAGGTGGTGAATCATCTTCATAGAATATCAGCAATTAATCGATAATGCTCTCATCCAAGGAATGAATACAAGGGAACAAACAATCAGCACATCACTGTTGAGATATGATCCTCTTTAAGCATCGATAAAATTAACATGTTATTAAGATTGGTTAGGATGTAATAAACTTCAGCGATCCAATGGATAACAACGATTTAATTTAGTCAGGGATATAGAAGAGACACCACTCTTGCAAGAAGGTGACTGCCACAAAAAGATACAACCCTCCAATGGATACTTGAGGAGGAACCGTTGTGGAAGGAAGGCATCAATCAATCCAAGTAATCGGTATGCGTAAAAAGAAGATCAATTTATAACACATGATTTCAATTGAGCCTCTTGTGTGTGATCTTATCATTATCTTGTGCACCACAAATGAATAAGATCACTTTTGTCTGCAATATATAGTAGTTTCTGATCTGATTGGTCTATATGCTTGATAGTAAAATATAGTAACCATTACGTTACTATGTTGAGCTCTAACAAATTAAGACTATTACATTAAAGTGAGGTATAATCAATTTAATTTATTAAAATTGTCTCTCACAAGATTATCACACTCCCAGAATCACTAAATAAAGTAGGGATGACTTTAATTATGTATTATAATAATATACATAATTATTATTGACATAAATAATTACACATAATAATTTAATTTCCATTATAAGATTGTGTTTTATATAATGGTCATAATATACTCTAGTCATTTTATACATTTATACACAAGTTTATATAAATATTTACAGTATATACCGAATAAATATACATTTATACAAATTTATCGAATGTGAATTATATACTAAGCATAATAATAGTATATTATGCGTATTGCTTATTAAATTTATTCTATACATACATTTATAAATTTACATTCGATAAATTTGTATAAACTAACCATAATAGCAGGTAGACTCTTTATAATTTTAACTATTTTAAACATAATATCTCTGGTTAGTAGATATTTGAAATCTAATATTTATTATATTTAAGTTATAAATATAATAATAAATATCCCATAAATGTAACATGATATAGCTGATTAGACTTGCTAAATAATTAGATTCATAACTGGAATTAGATTCATAGCTTTATTAGCTATTTAGTAATAAAGTTAAGGGTTCCCCTGTTCTGCATGAGGGGCTTATTATGCTTATTACTGACTACGCCTAATAAGTATAATATCTATAATATTGTAAATATTATTAATAACAATATTATTAGTTGATAAAATCCTTATAAGCTAATAAAGTTATGTTAATATAGGGATTGTGACTTATGTATGTGTAACTATTATAGATTGCATACTTTTGATATTTATGAGTCTAATATTAATTATCTTTAATATATGAATATAGATATACTTTATTATTAATCTGCAAGTGTCCTTCATATTCATTAGTTACGTAATTCTATTAAGTTATAAATATAGCTCAAGAAAATTTATGAGATATTTTAATGTACATGTTGAGAATTATTTAAGCCCTAACAAATTAAGGCTCTTAACTATGTTGGAATCACACATTTATTTAGGTTCTCATACCTAATGGCTATTTTGTGATATTATAGTTTAGATTTAGAATAGTACTATAAGCTCTCAACTAATTATTATTAAAAACTAAAATTGCATGGAGTGATGATTCTTCAATGGTAGGCTATTTAGTACTATTCTATTCTATCCTAATTAAGCTCAGAGGACTGCCTACATGTCGTGGATGCATGGTCTCCCTAGTAGAATGTTATAAATTTTGTAAATATTTTACATAGTGACCTATGATAAAATAGAGACCTTGATGAAATTGCAAAGTCTGCTACATAACCACTACCGTTGGCTCCATCTTTTAGTTCTCTAAGCTCAAATATCCCTCTAGGTGACCTTTAAAAATTGTTGCCGAAGGTAAAAATTATTGCATATATTTGAGAACAAATTGATGTTAAGAGAGAGAATAAAATTAAGATCTCGTTAGTAGATAAAGGATTTAAGGAGGCCACCTACAAGGTCCAAATTAAATTGTCCTTTACTAGAGAGGGATCTTTTTGAATAGATGTCTCTAAGAAAGGATTTGAGGCAACCATTATCGAATAATAAGCTGTCAAAGGAATTAATTAAACTATAAAGTCTGCTGCGTAATTCCTTTTTGGATAGATGTCTCTAAGAAAGGATGTGAGGCAACCATTATGGTGTAATTGAGGCGTTGGAATTGGATCACTTTAGGTTATAGGCGAATAGTTACGGGATTATTGATAGCTTTTATTGTTATTTTTAGTGTTCTAATTCTAGTTTCCAGATTTCATGGAGTTTATCCAAGACCATTATATATTAAGGCTTTTGTAATGCAAATATTATCTATGATCAGCTGATCTTTGATCTATACAGTCAAAAAATGTTTGTTATTCTTTTGAATGAATAAAAAGATTTATTTTTTCTGTTTGCAATAATTTTTTGTGTTTTTATTGTTTTTCCAAAAATAATTGCATCAAACCTAAAGCATCCTTATTCGCTAATGCTTTCTTTTCATTCTTGACTTGTGTTTCTAATATATTCCAATCTTAAAGATCTATAGAACAATTTCTTTAATGGTTAGTTTGCAATATTATTGTCCAATGGTCATACTAAGGAACCTTCATGAGAGAGTACTAATATGGTTGCTAATCATATTGGGTTACCATGATTTAACTCACTTGGCATTCAGTAATATAAATATTTATCACCACAGTGGATTTGCACACTAATAGGTCCATAAAGGTCAATATGAGCCAATTCCAAAATATCATCAGAAGTATAGGTTTTGCTCTTGAAACTAGACTTTGTCATTTTTTCCCATTGGCATTGCTTGCACATAACATTATCAGGTTTCTTCAAGCTTGGTAACCCTCTTAATCTTTTCATCTTACTAATTTTTACAAAATTGTCAAAGTTCACATGACACAACCTTTTATGAAATAACCATATATCATCATATTATGCAAACAATCATCTCTCATCAGATATATCTAGATAGAACAAATTACCTCTTGTCTGTTCTCCTCTTCCAATTAGTTCACCAGTAGCATCAAATATTTTAGCCTTTAAATTGTGATGGAATTCAACTTGGTATCCAGAAGTGTTCAACTGAGAAACACTCAACAAGTTACAATTAAGACCTTCAACCCAATAAAAATTGTCACGTGTGATCCTATTAGTCAATTTTATTGATCCTTTTTCTTTCACAAGACATGTTGTTTCATTACCAAAATTAACACTACCACCTTTGCAATGATTTAAGGTTTCAAACTCACTTTTATCACGAGTCATGTGATGTGAGCAACCACTATCAATTATCCATCTATCACCTTTACTCATATATAAAATAAGTGCAGTTTTCTCATCAGAATTAGAATCATCTCTCATAAACAACTTCTATATCATGGTCATCAGATTTATCAAATTCACTATCAGTTTCTTCTTCAGCAATATAGCAGGATTTCTTACCTTTGTCCTTATAGTCCTTATACCTTCTAAAATCTTTTCCATCCATTTAATCTTTGTACTTTCTTTCTCTTATTTCATCCTTGTCATTCCTGTTAGGGCATCATGTTACAATATGGTCAACTTTGTTACATGAAAAACAAATTATAGGAAGCTTACCTTTGAATTTTCCTTTTCCTCTTAGTAGTCTTCTAGACATAAGTGCCTCAAGTTCATCAAGATCATCATCATAAGTGTCATTGTCAATGTCCACATGTCTTTCTTTTCCTTTCTTAGATTTATAAGAGTCAATTGTGATTTGAATGCAGAATCAACATTGTGAGGGGTCAAATTATCAAAAATTGATAACTTAAAAGTAGTAAGTCTACCAACTAGACCTTCTAGCGTTAAGTTGTAACTAGGAGTACATCTCAGTTTTTGTATAGCGGAAACTCTAATAGCATAAATAGGAAGTAGGGATCTCAATACCTTGCTAATAATAGTATCATTATCAATAGTTGCATTATCTCCTCTAATAGCATTCATAACCTCCTTAACTCGGCTACAATATTGAACAATAGTTTCACCATCTAACATTCTCATTTCATCAAACTTACCTCTCAATCATTTAGATGTGGCTCTTAGTACATTTGTGTCTCCTCCATAGATAGATGCCAGTGTGTCCCACATTTATTTTGCAGTAGTATAGTCTTTTATGTCTTCAAATTCAAGATAACTTAGGGATGATGCAATCTCCAACATTTATTTATTGTGTTCTTGTTTTTCCTTCATCTACTAAGCTGTCATAGATGTAGGAACAATTATGTAGTCATGTTATACATAGTATTTTTCTGCTTCTATAATTCTTGCTAGGTGTAGCTTAATCAAACTTTTCCATTCAAGGAAGTTCTCCTTGTTCAGCCTCGATGCCTTATTTTTATACATCTTGATCTTTAGCTTCAAGTACCTACAAAATTTTCCTTACAATCACCACAATGCTCTGATACCAATTGTTGGAATGATTTAGAATAACTGAGAGGGGGAGTGAATCAGTTATCCTCACGTCCAGATGTACCAGTTGAGCTTTTAAACACTTCAACCAACTTAGATCTACTCAACAATCTACTCAATTTATATAGCATAAGATCAATAAGATAAACTTGCAGTCCACTATCCTAAAGTAATCAACTTGCAAAATATAAAACTCTTAACAGTACAACACATCAAATAACATTCACACAAGTATGACACGAGGATTTAACATGGAAACCCAATATGGGAAAAAATACCAGTAACATGCTACCAATATTTCACTCTTCTAAAGTGATCTCTGTGATGAATCAACCATGTTAAAGGTTACAATACACACTGTTAGGTGTGACCCTCTTGAAGGACTTAATCACCCTGTTACAAGTGAGCCTTGTTAGAGAACTTAGATCATTCCATTAGAATGTCACCTTGATTAAAGGATTTACAATATGACTGTTAGGTCAACCTTTATTAAAAGGATTTTGACTGATACAATGGTTAGAAAGTAATAGTAATATTGATCTGAAACATACAACTCGCTTTGAAAATATAGACCCACTTTCGCTCAAATGCTAATTCACTGAATGGCCTCCATTGTCATCTCTATCTCTCAGATCTACTTCCAAATCTGTCAAGAAATCACCACTTCATAGTTCTATACTGCTTTTCTTATCCCTGTTATCCCTCTACTTAGATTTTTCAATTAACTGAATCAACCTCATACACACATAACCTGCAATTAGGTTAATCTTATACCTCTCTGATTAGGTAGCTAGATATTTTTCTGCTTAATCATCACCGCGGATCTTAGGGTTTGGTTAGATCCAATGAATCCTTCCAACATTTCATTCTCCTTTTGCTTTTTAAAAATACATCTCAAAACTCCTTCTTGATTCCATACATAGAAACAGTTAAACATATATTAAATACTCATTGAATTCTCCACAATGATCATCCTTATCTTAAATACACTTCACATATCCCAAGAATTAAACTATGTCTGTTGGGATCTCAAATCTGTCTCAAACTGTAAATTACTGACACTCGATCATCATTGTTTTCTTCTGCTCAATCATCACTAGATAACTCGGTAAATACTGATGCTCAGTCGACACTATAGTTTCTCAACATGTAGTGGTGCTCGATCAACACTCACATCACTCGAAACAAACATAATTTCCTTAATCTTTTACTATTTTTCTCAGTCAAGACTAAGCTTTTAGTCTTCCATACTCACTTGGTGTAAAAGTTAAACAACACATTACCTTGCCAATGTGCAATCTAATCAAGTACCCATTGTAGTTTCTCATAACTCTACCATTTCACTAGGTCTTCTTGTTATCTCCTCCTTTCAAATCTTCTTCATCAATCAATTGATATGACACTTTACTAGATAGCAATTATCTTACCAGTTAAGGTTTGACATCAATGATAATATAACAATTATTTCAATTGTAGCTTCCAACATTTATTCCCTTTAAGGAAGCCTAACTTATTGAGGTTGATCGAGGAAAGAAGGATGGATTCAAGATTGCAAGAACAACTCCTAGTTGCATTGGATGACCTAGATCACTCTAAAGATGAAGTTATGGAGTTGCACAAGAAACTCGAAGAAGCTGAAATATTCATCAAGAAATTGAAATCATGGATAAATAAAGCCAAGGTGAAAATAATGGAAATTTTTGATCAATTACAACAAAAGGATAGTGAGATCTTGGATAATAAATAATTGAGCCATGGCTTGAAGGAAAAGACTGAAGAATATGAGAAGCTTAAGAGAGAGAATGTAGTCATGAAAAATGAGATGGAATCTATTGTTATGAGGATGAACAAGGAGATTGAGGACAAGAAGAAGAATGAAGATAATCTCAATCATTTGTTAAAGGAAAGATCATATAAATTCAATAGATGTATTGTTTTTTATTACGGTAACTTCAGGTTTTGAAGGGACCCCGAAACCCTTTAACAAGGTTGAAAGATGAAAACAATAAAAGCTCAAACATACAAAAAAATGTCAAAACATCTAACAAAAACCCACTGGGGTAAACCCTAAAAATAGAAGAGAAACATGGGAACAAAAAATAGAAGCCCCCAAAAAACTACCAGCAAAATGGGGTCAAAAAAACTCTCAACACTAAGATCAATCCAACAACTTAACAAACTCTTCTGGCTCCACCATTTGATTCTGGATATTCTGAATTGAGTCCTTCAGTTTGGTGACATCCTTAGCATGAAGAGAAGACTTATTTTTGGTACTAGAGCTGGTTCTTGAGATAGGGCCAACAATCAGATTGTTTTGTTTCCCTTCTTCCTCATCGTTTCTTTTTTCAGGGTTGTTCCCTTCCAGTAGAGAACACAACCTTAAGATTATCTATGGTATTTTTCATGCTCTCATTGTTCATGGTCACCATCTTCTTCATCATTACTTCACTATTATTGACTCTTTTTTTTATAATATTGAGAGAGATGTTAATAGATTTGGATATAATATCTTCCAGCTTGTTGTTCTTATTAGTTACCTCATCAAAAGTAGTCTTACCTTTCTGAGAATCCACAGCATCCTTCTGCATTTTAGAAATAGTA
Organism: Thuja plicata; assembly: GCA_018584345.1. Classification (NCBI taxonomy): domain Eukaryota; kingdom Viridiplantae; phylum Streptophyta; class Pinopsida; order Cupressales; family Cupressaceae; genus Thuja; species Thuja plicata. The sequence goes on from MU228546.1 coordinate 47,761, forward strand.
TCCTTCAGCATCGCAATCTGTGTCTCCAGGGCTTTAATTCTGGATCTGGCCTCCTGAATATCCTCTTAGACCCATTTATCAATGTTGAAGTCATACATGCTTTGTTTTTGGCCGCTTGTAGAGAAGTGATGCTAGAAACTCTCTTAACTTTGAAGTTTGCATCCCACAAGTCTTCTTTAATACTTTCTTATTTTTGAATTTTCTTTCCTTTATCTTGGTTTCCACCCTTAAGGCTGTCAGGAGGGGTATCAATGATCTCACATTCAACCTCTTTCTTGTCTAGATAAATGGCTTCCTTACTTCCCTGAGTATCCATGAGGTTATCATTCCCTTCCTTATTGACAACTCTTTCATAATCTGCTTCAGTAAAGATAAAAATTGGAATGGGATAGGTGTGTTTATTAGAATGCAAGATTAAATAATGAAGTGGGGTAGTAATGGAATGTATTTTTATTATTATATTGTTGATATAGTGGAGAAGGTAAGATTGTCCTCTTAATCCCAAATTTCATAAGGGGAAGATCCAAATTGACTAACCCCAAAGAAAGGATCAATGCATAAATGAATCAACCTATTAAGGATAGGGATAAAGAGAAAAACCCTAAGTTCTATTTTATATAAGAGAGTGTGTAATATATTTATAAAGATTAAAACTTTAATTGAAATTAATTGAAGACAAGTACTAACCTAAAAATGCAACAGATTTGAAGAATGCTATTTTCAGGCGTCTGTACTGAGTTTTTGGGAATTCTGCAACCAGATCTGGAACAGAAATGCAGAGACGAAGAAAACCCATAAATCTTTTCTGAATTTGGTTCAGGTCTGATTTTGAACAAAAAATGAATGTCACCTTTGATCCAAAATTTCTAATTCTGACCTAGAAAGTTGATTCTGACCTACACAGTCTGACGGAAAATATGTTTCTGAATCCTAACAGTTTTCTGAAAAGGGTATCTAGATCTACACTCTGTTTCGTTGTTCCGAACCTGTCCTTGCAAGAAAAATGGTTTGTTTGTTAAGGGGAAGGGGTTTTCCTTGGTCAAATCCTGATTTTGGAATTAACCTTATAATTGAATTGAAATTGCATAGATAAACAAAGTAAATGAACAAATTCACCTTGCTTGTATAGAGACCCTTGTGGCGGATTCAAATTCATGGATCCACAAGTATGTATGCACCAAATGGATGTAGAATGTAGAATTTCAGATTTAGGATATCTCAAATTAATTTCTTGTAGATCTTCAACACCAATCTTGAATATATCTTTGAATAGGAAGAGGCTTGGAGGAATGTGGATGGAGAAATCTTCAATAAGAGGGCTCCATAGAGCTTTAAATCCTTCAATGGATACCAATGGATCTCCTTGATGAATTGAATGCTTGAAGGTGCTTGAATGCTTGGATACTTGAGAATAGATGATTGATTCAATAGATATTTAGCTTGCTTCAAGTCTTTCTTCTTACCTTGTCCTTCACACTTAGATTTCACTTAGAGAAAATGAGAGGAGAAAGGTTTCCTTATATACAAATCTAGGGCACAATCTTCTAGAGAGGCCTACATAGGAGAATTAAATTCCAATTAGACCTATATCCCTATAAGTGGACCTATATTAAATATAATTTCAATACTCATTTACCAGAAGACCGAAATAGCCGACTCGAAAGCGGGAATTAAATCTTTCCGAAGCCCGACATCCGAAAACCCTGAAAACTTGAAATCAGGACCCTGGGTCAGAATCGAGGTTGACTCTGACCTAGGTCAGGGTCAAGGTCGACCTTGACCTAGGTCAAGGTCAAGGTTGATCTTGACCCAGAAAGGTCAATTTTTACCCTGAGGTCAAGAATCTCATATTTGCTGGTTAAAATGTAAGAAACAGGCTGGAGAGAAGTGGGAAATAGGGCAGAACATGGGGAAAATCCAGATCTAAGTTAGAGACCCATTCAAGGCACTTTACATGACCCCAAAACACTTACTTAGAGGGATAAACTAGTCCAAAATGGAAGTGCTTCCATTTTTTGACTATACAGCTTCCATGTCAGCCTCCAAATCTTCAGAATCTTGAGCGTACTCTTTCATAATATTTCTCAGACTATTCGCTTCTATGTCAATATTTTTTGGGTTATCCTTACTATTCCCCTATCTTTTTTCAATATAAAATTCCATGACATTGTTAATTTTCTCTGTGATCTCCTCTGGGATTGCCTTACCAGAATCTTCCCTAGTCTCAAAAATCTAGGCTTCATCATTACCTTTATCAGGAGTAACAGAACTAGAGATGTCTCTATTAATCTGATTGCCTTTTTCCATCTCCTCTTCCTCAAAGGTAACCTCTTCCTAGTCATCTTCCAAGATCATTCCTTGCACCTCATCGAAGATAGGAAGCTTAGAATTGGATTTAACCGGGCTCACCTTACGAGACTTTTTGCTCGATCCAATGCTGACTTTCTTGTCAGGCAGAGTTTCAGAATTATTTCTTTTGGTGTTGGATATCTATTTAGGAATAGCCTTACAAATATTATTTTTATCATAATCAGCTATCAACAAGATAAGCCCCTCATGCAAGATAGGGGTACCCTTAACTTTGTGTTCCACAATGCTTTGATTCAGCGAACTAAGAAGAAAGTAACTGAAAGAAACCCTAATATCATGTCTGAAGTGATTAACCAAAAAAAAATGGTAATTATAAACCCTAGTATACCTTCCATCTAAGGTAAATTATTCCATAATATCTTTAAGAACACACACCCAAATGAGTTTTACATTTTTCAGATTAACAAAATCCACTTTACCTTTAACCAGCATTGCTCTTTCTTCATTAGTCTTAGGGAATAGTTTGTACGCTTTATTTTCTTCCTTCTTATCTTTAGAAAAATGCATGCCCTCGAGGGGAAGACCAGTTATCTCTACCAGAAGCTCCAATGATAGAGTGAAGCTCTTCCCTACCAGGTTCACTTTTCTATTATTCCAATCCACAACAAAGGTCTTTGTGATGTCTTTATTATTGCCATGCAAACGTTTCATGAAGTGGTGCACTCTACCTTTTTTCAATTTTCTCTAGACATATTTTTATTGTCTCCATTTACACTTCGTTGGTTCCTCCCTCTTAAGATTCCCACCCATCTCAGCTTTCTTCTTTGAATTATGGGCACCAGACTTAATAAACTTGTTCTCAGTTTTCTCAGTTTTCATATATATTTGTCTGAGATAAAAATGTTGAGAATAGAAGTAATTTGGAAACTCACAAGAATTTAAGACCTAGAAAGCATGTGAAATACAATTGCAATGAATGATTTTTATGACCACTTGGCACTTCGCATAGAAATTACATCTGTTAAGCTTTAAATTATACATTTCAATCATTATTACTAATAATACAATCCTTTTGATTGATCATGTCATAATAAATTTTAGTATCAATCTTATCATTAATCTTGATAGTTCCATGCCATTTATGGCTAACGTCACTTCTAACTCCAAGGTTAGCCAAACAGTCTGCCACTTGGTTAGTTTCACGGTAATTATGAGTAACATGAAAGGACTCGAAATTTGAAGCAATACACTTGATTTTATCAATGATATGATCGATAGACCAAGAAGCCTTACTTATGCCTTTAATGTTATTGATTATATTGAGTGATTCTCCTTCCAGCTAAATTTTTTTGCACCCCATCTCTTATGCAAGCAACATAGTATTTAGAGATACCATAGCTTCAGCTCTGTGACTGGATTGAACCCCTAGAGGGACAACCACTGCACCAAGTCCAATACCCATCTAGTTTCTTATAATTCCACCTCCACCAGCCACTCCTAGGTTGCCCTTAGCCGCACCATCAAATTTTTCTTTAAACCAATCATAGGGGGGGAGGTGCAAACAACAGACAATCTAGGATGAAAAACATTGGGGATCTGCAATGAGCTAAGGATCTTGAGGAAGAACTCAGAGATGAACTTGTGATTGCTAATGACTACAAGGATAAATTCATGATCAGTTAAGAAAATATTTTATCATTTCTTGCAATTTAAAGGAGCCAATATGCCAAGAGTGGTCATGGGTTTGAGAAATGATAAAGTTCTATATCTTCTCAAGAAAACCCTAGATCCAAGAAGAAGAAAAACAAGAATCTGTCATAAAAGACAAACTAATTCTCAAAGGATTAGTCGTAAGTGCCATATCCACAATAAGTTTAGTCATAAAGTCATGCATTTTAGGAATAGGATAATTATAAAAATGCATCTTTTTATGTTCAATGCTATAAGCGCAATGAACATGATCATAGATAAAGTGAATGAAGAAGTGTTGTGAAGAACTCTTCCAACAAAAGTAACATCAAGTGTTATGCATGAAATGGATTTGGACACATGGAAAAGAAGTGTGCAATAAAGAGAAACTAGGTAAGCAATAGAAATGGACAAATAAATGTTATATGATACAAATACAATAGGTCTTGACATATTGCAAGGGATCGCATGACTAAAAATGTGAGTAAGAGAGGTTTCGGTTGACATGAGTAGGAATAAGCTAGGAAAGGACAAAGTTAAAGAAAAAGTGAATATTGTAGAGAGTCATAAGAAAATGAAGCACACATGGGTGAAATGGAATGTTGAGAACCCTTCAGATGTTTCTACATTAGCATATGATTCTAGAAATTCCTCAGGGAGTTGAATTTAGTCCTTTGGCCTAGGGTCATCTTACATGAAAATTCTTAAGAAACCCCCTAAACATGATGATGTATAAATTTGGAAGGAATGGAGTATTTGAAATATGTTGAAACAAAAGTTTTGAATTCCTTACCAAAGGGATTTGAAATTTTTTGGAGGTGCACCACCGATCTCTGTGAACCAGGCACTTAACTCGATGTTTGAAAGCATTTAGGGATTGAAGCATTAATAATACCTAAAATTTAGGTATGAAAACCACATAATGCAAAATGTTACTTGCATTTGTCACTGTTCATTTGAGAGAATTAAGAAAAGGAGCTCTACTATTAATTTCATCAAGACTGGAGCAACAAGAGGATTGTTCAAGACATTTCACGCAAACCCTAACTCTATGTGAGGTATTTATCTGTGTGTATCCCAGAAATTTCAATCTTTCACATTGAATAAACCAATCACATTCGATGTCACCAAGAGGCCACGACCTAAGTTTAAGAAACATCCATTTAAGTTCATGAAAGTGGATCCAAAGGGTGCATTTTCAAATATACCATAAATTTTTTTACATGTTCAGGATGTTAGGGTATACATCCATGCTAATTTGGAGGATCTTGGTACTGATCAACTGGAGGAATTTCACAATAGGGAGATTATAGAAGATAATCGTCAATTGAAACCAAAATTCAAATCCCTAGAAGAGAAGAAATTTTATCAAAGGATAAAAATAAATCTTTCAAATTTGGTACTTTGACATTTTGTATATTTTTCTATTTTGTGAATGAATTCACATGAGTAGGTCCACTAGATTGGTTTGGTGACAGACCAATTATTATTTAGATTAGGGAACTGATGTATGGTATGGACAACAAGATGAGAAAAAATACTATTTGGGGATATTTCAAGGCATTTCAGAGCATGATTCATGCTAGATACCAAATCCCTTAGTCAATAGTTGAGAAATATTAGGACACTATATGTTTCATGGTTGATACAAAACAATGCCTAATGGAGGCATTTGAACCTAGAACATCATAGTTAATGCCTAAGAGCTATGAGGTGGATAAAAAAATATTATAAGTATATGCTAAAGACTTGTTGAGAAAACTCGTAGACCCTACTAAAAAAATATTTGGTACTTACACTGAAAAGGATCTCAAGGTATACAATGAGATGAAGGCACCTGAGATAGAGAGGAAAGTGAGGAAGAGAGTAGAGGAACTTTAATGTTTTTATCTTGAGAGAGTTAGGAAAACTCAACAATCTAATGTTGATGTGGAACCTAACGTAGTTCCAAGATTAGATAATCCCCAAAGGATATGCCCAACCTCGCAGCTAACAATAAACAATAGAATTATTCAGAGAGACTGCAAAATCCAGAGATATATTCATCCAATAAACAAGTACATGTTGCACAATGAGGCCTTCCCAATTATGGCTGATTAAAATCATAACATATGATCTCAATCTTCATGCTAAGCTTATAACTAATCATACTAACTTTCCTCTCCCCTTCTACATGATCTACTAACTCTAGATAAAGAAAATTGCACAAAAGGTCGACCAAAAGTTACATTCCCCAAGAAGGAAATGTATTACAAATATAGGTCCTGACCAAAACATATAAACGATCTATGATCGGTAAAATAAACAAGATAAATCATAAGGAAAATCCTCCAAGGACTAAATAATCACATGCTAAGATTGCAACGGCTAATAATCCAAGAATCTTGAGTGCAATGTACAAATCTCTATAAGATCCTCGTCGATCGTGAACACATTACCCACGACCAGAAGGAGAAGTAAATCTCGATGATCGATAAAAATAACGAGATGTGATCATAGGAGAATGATCTACAAACATTCTAGAATAGGAAACTATGATCACAACCACTAACTCGAATAGGATCATGACCATAACTAAACTCTGTCAACTAGAAAAGAAAATTGCTACTAAAAAAATTAGAATGCATGATAGCTCATAAACCCAAGATGCTCCTGCATTAGACACTTGGGGTAACTAAAATTGATGCTCCTGAATCAGAATTGATGTGCTACTTGAGAATAATCCATCAGATCCATCTCATACTAAGATTTCCATGTAGAATATTCAACCGATCTATCCATCCACTTCACTAAATACTCCATTTAATCCTTTCCTCTTGTACTTTTTCTATCTCTCTTATTCATGATCTCTTCAATCACTTATGACTACTTTATAGGATATTATTTCTTCATGGCCAATTCATCATTTGACTCATGATACTCATACAAATCAGAAATATTGAATAGAGGGGATATGTCCATGTCAACTAGTAAATCAACCTCATAAGCATTACCACTGTCAAATTTCTTCAGTATCTTACAAGGTCCAAACTTATTCCTCTTCATCTTACTATAAGTACCAACAAGAAACATGCCTTTCTTCAATTGAATCATGACTTCATCACCAACCTAAAATTATTTTTGTCTCTTAGACTTATTAGTAGTATCCTAGTATTTATGATTACTATGTTCCAAATTAAGTTTCACTTCATCATGCAAAGTCTTCATGTATTCAACATAACCCTCTGCCTCAGCACTTCTCTTTTCTCCTAAACCAAGATCATTCAAGTCTGATATTCCCTTAGGATGTATACCTATGACAACTTCAAATGGTATTTTCCTTGTACTCCTTTTCACAAATTTTTTATATACAATCTCTTCTTGTGCTAAAACCAAATCCCAACTTCCAGGCTTATCACCGACTTAACATCTTAACAAATTACCCAAGATTCTATTCACAACTTTAGTTTGTCCATTTTTCTGAGGATGAAATGTAGAACTAAACTTCAAATCAATACCCATCTTCTTCCAAAGTGTCTTCCAGAAATAACCCACAAACTTACTATCTCGGTTAGAAATAACACTCTTAGGTAACCCATGCAATCTCACAATCTCTTTGAAAAATAAGTCAGCTACATGAACATCTGATGTCTTCTTACAAGGAATTAAATGTGACATTTTAGAAAACCTATCCACCACAACAAATATAGAATCATAACCTCGCCAAGACTTAGGCAAGCCGAGGACAAAATCCATCCTAATATCTTCCCAAGGTCTATTAGGAACAGGTAATGGTGTATACAATCCATTATTCCGACTCACTCCTTTAGCCACTTGAGAAAATTTGCAAATCTTCACAAATTTATAAAAATCCTTATGCATCTAAGGCCAAAAATATTTCTCCTTAATAAAACTCAAGGTCTTATCAATACTAAAGTGTCCTGCAAGTCCACCACTATGTTTCTCCTTGACAATATTAGTCCTCATTGATACTCTTGGTATATATAACTAAGTTACTTTAAACAACATACCTTCCTGAATGAAATAATCTATCCACTTACTCTGCTAATAAAAATCAGATTCGTTACATACCTTTCAAGGTTTTGCAAAATCAATATCAGTTCAATTCATCAAAGCCAAGAACTTCCACTCTCATCTCTGTCAACAAATTACTTCTTCTGCTCAAAGGATTTGCAACCCTATTTGACAAACCACTTCTATTATTCAACACAAAAGTAAATTTCTACAAGTATTCAACCCATTTTATATGTCTCTGATTCATCTTATTCTGACTACACAAGTACTGTAAAGCTTTATGATCTGTCTACATCACAGATTCCTTAGGCATCAAGTAATGTCTCCATTTTTTCAAGGCTTTAAAAATAACATAAAATTCTTGATCATACACTGAATTATTCTTCTTAGCATCATTCAATCTCTCACTATAAAAAGCAACAGGTGGGTATGTGCAGGATCATGGTATACCAAGCTATGGCCTTAAGTGGCAGTGAAAATTCAGAAAATCAGGGTTAGTCAACTTGACGTAAAGAGTTAAACATCTTATCAACCTCATGTGAAAAAGTTATAAGAATAGAATCTGTAGGAAATTGAATGTAGTTTATAAACTACTAGCCCTTGTCTAAAAAAAAATTTAATCTAATTGTTCAATATTTTAGATTTCAATGTAGTAGTACGAAAAGTTCAGGAAAAAGATGAAAAAATATGTGTATGTTTGACCACCTTAATCACAATCAAATGATGATATTTTTTCACAGGATTCTAAATATAAGTAGTGGACTCATGCTCGGATGTGACGCATATTTTTGTGTAATTTTTTACCAAATAAATATTTAATTATGAATTTTCTGCTACAACTTATTCAAAATAAAAAACTCTTGTGTTTGACCACCTTAACTAATTCTAAACTTTACAAAATTGCAAACCATTTTTTCTTATAGTAGGCGAAGCATAGAATGTGACGCATGTTTCGAATTTCAAAAAGGTTAAACCATTTGAAAGTTATGGTTATTTTTCAATCAGTATGTCAATAAGGACTTTAGAGATATCTCAACTAGAAAATAAGTAATAATTACTTACTGAACTCGAATTCTGGCAACAATTATATTAATGGAAAGCTGATAATGTCTTTAAGAAACCCTTTTTGTTTCATCAATTTTGGGTGAAAAAAGGTCGTCAGCTACATTGTCTAAGTCTGTAGATCAGAGGAAATATGGTGAACACGTCATTTGGGTTGACCAACCACGTTTGACATTGGAAAGCCAAAACCCAAAGCAATTACCAAGCCTAATACTATATCCGATATTATCATATATCTGATATTATCATATATCCGATATCTCCCGCCCAAATACAACATTGTGATTTCAAAATTTTATGATTCAAGTTTTTTCAAATTTTCAAGTTTATGAGTTTTAGTTTATATATTATAAATTTCATTTGTTTTAATACTAATATTAGATGGTAATAGCATTAGTATTATATAATGATTTAAATATTCTAGTATTATGTAATTATCTAAATATTAGTATTATATTATTATTTATTTCTGTATTTTATAATAGTATAATATTAGTATTAATTATTTATTAATATTTATAGTATAACAATAATACCTAGAAGAGAGAGAGAGAGAGTAGGAACTGTAGAGAGGGAGTAGGATCTCTCTCTCTCTCTCTCTCTCTAGAGTTCCTACTCCCTCTCTCCTACTTCTACTTCTACTTATATTAATATAAATATAAATATTAATATAATATTAATATGATATTAATATTAATATAATATTAATATGATATTAATATTAATATAATATTAATATGATATTAATATTAATATAATAATAATAGTAATATAATAATAATATTAATATAACATTAAAATATATTGTTTAAATATAATAGTAATACATAAGGTAAAATAAAAATAGGATGAAAATGAAAATATTCAATCCAAATATGGGTGGGAGATATCACACATCTGATAATATTGGACATCCGATATGCCTCTCTGGTATCCAAAAGAAAAAAATTGATTCTCTGGGTCCCTGTCCGAGAAGCACGTTTTTTGCAGAGAAATTCACGGGATATCAGTTGTGAAAGACAAAAAAACACATTTTTTGACTCTTTTGTTGGAATCTCTATATTATCAAAGGTTGCATCACCTTTTTTTTCTCACCATGGGGAGTAGTAGTCATCGAAAGCATAAACGAAAGAGGAAGCTCGCAAATGAAGAGATTGAAGTGTATAGAGAAATGGATAGGGTTGCCCATCGGAATAAGAGACAAGGTATGTTAAATTTTAATGAAGATGTGGGCATAGGCCCACCCTTAAATGCGG
>MU228546.1:66206-80099 GCA_018584345.1 Thuja plicata
GTATATATGTTTGCAAACATGAGATTGATGTAAGACTTATACTATTTAATGTTAAATCCTTGGTAGCAAATACATGTTTTAAATATAACTCAATTAACATCAAAACTTACCTCTATTGAACTTTCTTTAGGAAATGCCAGTTGGGTCATCAGTGATACAAACCCTTGGCATGGTACCTCCCTCAAACTAGAGGTGACCTACAAATTCAAACATATAAGTTTCATACAATCATGACTTGATCATATTAAATATATACTTGATAGTAAACTACACACAAATAAATTTAGAAATATACGTACTGTGGGGCTATTACTGCAAATTGAGATGCCTGTGACTCTATCATGGCGAACCGGTCTCACGACATTATCAGACACCACCCTCTGTCAAATAAAACATGTAATTAAAAATGAGTACGCACAAGTGACAAGTATACATGTATGCTTAATCAATCTAAAATACTTAATTACCTTCCCCTTGTCAACACCAGATGCTTGAACCACCTCACATTTCCCTCCAGTGGCAACTGGTGAAACCTGCATCAGTATGTAATAAGATGATCATAAAAATTAGAAAATATATGTATACAATATTATAATAAAAGGAAACCAATGAGTACATTAAGACATATGTACCGTGGAAGTGTCAAGGCCAAATGAAATGGCCGAAAGCATGGACCCTTCCACATGTGCCATCTCCTCCTTTGTCATCAATTGGACGTAAATGAAATATGTATACAAAAACATAAGTGGGCAATCATTATAAGAAAATTCTATTAAAAATAAAAACATTTAAAATTAAATACAATGTAACAAGTTAATTGTTTACTCTTACCATAACAGTAGGAGTCCATGGCTCTGTATGCCCCTAATGCACATCTCCATGGGGTGCTTCAGTGCCTGTAGAGTGTTGTGTAGTATCATCCACCTTGAACACATAGTTATATGCATCATTATCATTCAGGTGACCCAATCACATATTCTTGCACATAATGCAAGTATGAGGCACACAAACATGTGAGTTCGTGGAGGATGTGGAAGGGCCAGAAGCATCAGTATGAGGAGGCAACAATGCCACACTCCGCCTAATGAGTAGATCACTGAAGGCGTGAATGGCTTGAATAGTCTGTGAGCCAGCCTCGACAATAATGTCAGGATGTTGTACAGTGGGAGGTGGTGAAATCTCAGGAGGGGGGACATATTTGCAGGATTTCACCTGCTGTGCCCCTGGCTTGTCTTGGGGAGCGCCTAAGCCCACGCCCTGGTTCTGTCTCATGCTCCAGTAATTGACAAATTCAACATATAATTTCCGAATGAAATAGAATGGGATGTCCAAATTGTTGTGGGGTGGTCTATCAAAAACCATCCACCAGCGATCCCAAAAGTTGTCACGTATTGCATCATTTGTACACCATTTAATTGACAACTTGGTTTTTTTAGGGTCCACTTTTAAACCAGTTTTGGGATCAACAAAAATGTTACATATATCATGTTTTGTTATGTTTAGATCCATACCTTGATCGTAGTCAAGCCCATCATCATATTGGGAGTGCATGGATTCATGCCAAAGAAGTGCATCATTGTGTTGTTCTATGAGTTTCTCCATGCTTTCAATAATGGAGTTCAACGTGGAAAACATGGGACAGAAGGTGGGGATATTCACATATGTGTTCTGATATCCTCTAAGCTGATTTAGATTATCTCCTATGAGATCCTGTATTGGTCGAGGGTTTGAGAACGGTTGGTCTTCTGAAGGCGGGGGATTGTTTTGAGGTGATTCTGGATTGTTCGCGGACTGAGAGGGAGGGTTTTCGGATTGGTCTGAATCCATGTTTGATTCAAAAACAAAATAGAATAAAAAATATAAATTTCAACTCTAGTTTATAATCAATTTTAAAAAATAATACACAATATCATATAAAACCTAGTTTTTAAATGAAAAAACAATAAATTTAAATGCAAAAACAAAAAAAAGAGTGAAACTACAAAATTTCACTTACCTTGTGTACTATAGCAAATCTGATATCATATAGATATCATATATACGATTTTAGGGGTTTAGCTTCTCGCTGCTTCAACGTTTTCACAATGAAAATGTTGAACGCAGTTGCGGGCAATAATATATTATGACCAATGAATATCGAACATCCGATATTATCAGACATCCGATAATGCTTTAGCTTTGGATTTTGGCTTGGCTAGGTGTACTGACACCTAGGCCTACTAAAAAATCAACAAACTTTTGGGTGCGCTTTTGGACAAGTGAAAAACTAATTTTTTCACATTGCCAATTTTTGGCATACCATGATCCCGCACAGACCCAGGTTTACCTTATTGACTCAATACTTCTCCAATTTCCCTTCCACTTGCATCAAAATTTATTTGAAATACTTTGCTCAAATCAGGTAAGGCCAACACAGGTAATTTTGAGACCTTCTGCTTCAATGTTTCAAAAATTGAGTTCGATTGTTGTTTGGATACTGGTGATGACAGTTGTGGTGTGTATTCTGAAGAAGACCTAATTGCTGGCCGACTTCAGTCATGTAGTGCGTAAAATGAATTGTGAGCGTGGATTGTAGATCTAGAAGCATAATTGATGGATTGTAAATGATGTTTACTTGTTATAGGTACCGTGTGTATCTTAGCAAGGGGTTAAATAATTATTTGTATATTGGAAAGCCTTGATTGGCTGACCTAATTAATTATTTGTGTATTAGGAAAGCTTAACTGGCCGACCTAATGAATTATTGTAAGAGGGTATATATGAGTGATCTTTTCTTTTGAAAAGACGTGACAAAGATTGAAAAGAAGAAGTGAAAGCTGCGAGGCTTGTTTGGCTGCTAGATGTAGAGCAGAGTTTATGAGAAGAGTACTTCATTGGAACTGACCAAGCAAAGATAGTTGTTATCAAACAGTTCACTGGATTGTGTATTTTCTTTTTACACTTGTTTGGATTGTACTAAATCATTGAGAGTGGCTTTAACCTTCTTTGGGCAGTGTGCCTACTATTTTTTTTGCCTCCTAACAGGGTCTGTCTCCTAACATGGACTATATACTGTAATGTTGTAACAAGATCCTAACAGGGCTAAATCTTTTAACAAGGATACTATACTCTCAGTACATTATTTGTGGGTGTTAATTCCCACCGGGGTTTTACCTTTAACAAGGTTTCCTTGACAAAAAATATTGTGTTATGGTGTTGGCATTTACTGTGTTATCATTTACATTTGCAGATTTGGTTTATAAAGTTTAAAGTTTAATAATCTATATCACAACTGATTCACCCCCCCTCTCAGTTGTCTTGTGGATTGTTATTCCTAACAATATGTGTATATACAGACATGTGTCTGTATATAAACACATATTTGTATACACACATACATATATATACAGATGTGTGTATATATACATATACAGATGTGTGTGTATATATACACATACACACATATATATACACATAAATGTATGTATATACACATGTATACACATATACACACATGTGTATATATATATACACACATGTGTAAGTATACACATATATATACACACATTTGTGTATATATATACATATACACCCATACACACATATTAGTGCAGAGCACCTCCCAATTTGGCTTGAAGATTGGTTAGATGGTGTTTAGGGTTGTTTAGGGGTTTTTGATGTGTTTGTAATAAGATCCACAAGTTTTGGATCCAAGCTTGTTCTTTTATGTTTGTAAGAGCACAAGTTGCTTCTAGGTTTAAAATGTTGTCAAAATGGTCTAAAAGTTGTAAAGTTGCTAATTTTGAGAAACTAGGGGACATGATCTCCTCTAGGGTCCTTAGTGTCCTAACTAGGGTCCTAGGATGGGTCAAGAAGCATCAAGTTGACCAAAAAGGTCAAAAAGCAAGAGATGCTCAAAAGTTGCTCAAGCAACTTTTTGCAACTTTTGCAGGAAGTTGCAAAATGGAGGTTTGGGTGGTTGTAACCACCCAAGCTTGGGTATTTGAGCATGGGATGAAGATTTTTGAAAGGCTAATGAAGATTTAGTTGCAGACCACACGTGTGATCAAACTGTATGGATGATTTTCTGAATTTTCCTTACAATTATAGTGTTTATGCAATCTTGTATGGTTGTGTACGGATTGGATTGTACAATCCGACTCCATGGGAGTGTAGAGTTTTGTTTTAGCTTTCTTTTTCATATTCAAGTTTGCTTTCAAGTTTAGGGATTGAAAAGTTACACTTAGTTTTAGGTGACTGTGTCTGCAACTTCCATTTGTAGAGTTGTAGGAACAAAAATGGCTCTAACCTAAGCATCCACAGTTGAAAATGAATGAAACCTTGTGGAATGGTAGGTTAGGGTCTATACATAATGTTTTTGTTTTCATTTTCGTTCTTGTAACTGAACTCCTAGGTTTGGAGTGATGCCCTAGGCTGACTGCTTGGAGTAGGTGAGCTAGGACAGTGCAAAGATTGGATTGAAACAACACACCCACGATCTGGTATGGACAACTTAGTGGCATGTGTGGAAGCCCTAGAGTGTCCCCTTGAAGGATCAAATGGTTTTCAGGAGTTGATAAGAAGTTTGAAGACCAATTGGATGCATTTTGCAGAGACTGGTCCAGAGGCCTAAAAGATAGCCTAGAAACTAGGGCTTGGAAGCAATTAGGGTTGTGGGTGTCTTGAAGATCTATAACTTTGGATTCTAGAAGGGCTAGGTGATAGCTTTCAGAATCACATAGTCTTCCATAGGGTTGTTTGGAAAAATTTGAAGCATTTGACCAAAAATAGTGAAAAGAGAACTAATTCAATTAGGCCTACTAGTGGACAGCGATAGCAAAGTGATAGCTAAGGTGACCAGGAGTGCTTGAATAGTCCTTTATGGAAATTTATTGTAACTTGAACATAGGCAAGGGCCTGAGATGAGTTTGGAAAAGTTCCTAAGCAATGGTTTAGGGTTCTAGTGGAAAACCAAGGAGGAAAAGAAGATAGTTGAAGGGCTAGTTGGACTAGTGGAAGTTGATTGTGGATTGTTTCTTCATCATTCAACTATACCTAGGAGGCAAGTTGAGTTAAGGGCCTTGGAGGCTAGATTTTGGTGGAGACATTGGAAATTGAACCATTGGATGGTTCAGAGAAGTGGATCTTAGCTTGAGGAAAGACAAACTCATCACATATATACACATACACACGTGTGTATATACACATGTATGTGTATATACATATGTGTATATATACATGTGTATATATATACACACACATATATATATATACATATGCGTGTACACACACACATACATGTATGTATATACACGTGTGTAATACATGTGTATATATACACTTGTATATATATATACATACACACACACACTCATGTGTATATATACACACATGTATATATACACACACATGTATATATATGTACATCCTTATAGCAATTTAATATTGACACAAAAATGGGAATGAATTTTCATTCCCAAAATAATACTCTCAATTCCAATTCCACTTTTCAATTCCAATTCCAGGGTCTGAGGTGGAATTGTAGAATGCTCAAAATGGCCCAAAATTAGAATTCGCAAAAACCTATTCCAATTTTTTATTTTGGAGACAAACACTGAATTGAACAATTCCGGAATTCGGAAATGCTAATTCTTGGTCAATTCGTAAAACAAACGGGCCCTTAGAAAGAGATTCCAATTAATCTTATGGCCTTAAAAAATAATTGTCATGAGACCTCCAACTCCTTAAAAATAAAGCTTAAGCCCCTCCCATAGAACCCAGCGTGACTTAAAAATAGAGCTTAAGCCCCTCCCATAAAACCTCAATCTAAAATCTAAGACTTTATAATTACATCCAAAAGGCAATTTCTAAAAAGATTTATTGAGGCCTTTGCATGTCGTCCTTAAAAAAGAATCACAACGAAATAATAAAAGTTTCCCGCCTCGATACACGCTAAATATAATTATAAATATCCGCTCCAAGGTAACAGAAATTCAACCAAGTTTTTTGAAAAAAATTCTGCGCTGATTTCAGAGAGACAATTGCAGGTGAATTTTGTTGCCGATCTTATTAAACGTATTCATTTTTCACTGCGCCCATCAATTCGAGGATTGCGAGACGATTGTTAGTTTCATTTGGTGTTGTAATTGCAGAGAATTTTGAAACCCGGGAGAAAGTGAGGGTTTTGAAATTTGTTAATGGTTGAAGTGGAAAGTTTTGTCTGAACATCATCTTCATATATTAGCAGACTGAAGCTAAATTAGAGGCAAAATTCCGTCTTTTGTTTTATCAGATTTTTTTTTGATTTGTTTACTTTTGAAGTAGTGTTTATGTTTATCTTTTATTTGAACATGAATGATATGGAGTGAGAAATAGGGTTTAATGTTGGATTTGGGGATTTGATTTTGGATATTGGACAAATCAATGATTATAAAAACTGTAATGTATAATAATAAAATTAATAATAATGGTTGTAAAATTTAAGTGGATTCTTTTTTCAACAAAATTCTTTATAATGTAGGCATGTGTTATGATGGAGATGTCTGAATTTGATGTAATTAGATTTAAGTCTGCCTACGCCAAGAAAATAATCAGATTTTGCAAATTCAAAATCAAAGTAATAGGAAAAAGAAAATTATGTTTTGTCTAATTAATCAACCAATATGTTTCCGGTGCCGGAATTAACTTCGAATGATTGGGACAGATTTTGTATTGGAAGCCCAATCTGAAATGTTTTTTAGATAATTTCTACATTTTGTTTTTTGACTTATGTTTGATATTTATAGGAAAGTATGGTGCAGACTAATATGTGAAGTTCAGTCTTGGGTTGCTGATTTAATTGGTTCTTTTGATGTTCATAATTTGTAGCTGGAATTTTAGATGGGTTTGTTTATTTCACACTTGTTTCTGAATTCTTGATGATTTGATTTGATAATTGATTAAAGAGAGGTGTTGTTGAGGGCTAGAAAAACATTAACGCTCTGATATAAGATTATAGCATTTGAAAGAGATTTTTTGGGCCGTTGCAGCATTCTAATGGTATCATAGTATCGTACTAGGGTTGGATTAATATATTATATGTGTTTTGAGAGTAATGACATGTAAGTGTTTGGAGAGGAATGATTTAGAATATTGTGTAATTATTTTCGTAGTTTTTTCAAATTATCCCCTGTTTTGCTGGTTTTCACTATTTCTGGATGTGTTGTTGCAAATAAATTGGTCTGTGTGTTTCTAATATCCAATAAGACTAAAATTAAGGCTAGAATATTTGAAGGGGACCAATTTTTTTAACCATTGAAGCATTCTACTGGTAATCATACGAGGTTTGGATTACTATACTGTTTTTTGGGATAGAATGATTCAGACAATTGTGGATATATTTTTGGATTATTTTAGGAGGTTTCCATTATTTTTGAATTTGTTGATATAGATAAATTCGGCTGTGTTTGTAACATCCAAACTAATTGGATCAAATTTCTTTCACAAATTGAAATTCATCATTTTTTTTGTGATTTCTGGCAGGCAATTGGGGTCCAAGCAAATATGACTCCTGTAAAGAAGAGAAGAACGAACAGCACAGGTGTAGATAATATTGAATCACAGAAGGTGATTTGCTCATGTGATGATGGTGCATCAACCTCATCCTCTGCATTGCCCTTCTCACTTAAACAGTTAGACTCTCCTCATTATCATCTAGCGCCAGTTGTTACTCTTTCTACTCCAAGAAGAGGGATCTGCTTGGATGATACAACTCCAAGAGGCATAAAGAGGAAATGTGGTTGCATAGAGGAAATCACTCAAATCATCAGAGACCGGAAAATCGAATCGGACTATTATATGGGTCCAATTTTGGGCAGAGGGAAATATGGAGTTGTAAAGCTGTGCAAGAACAGGATCACAGGACAAGAGGTGGCATGTAAGACTGTGTCCAAAGATTGTCCACAAAATGCATACAAAGAAGTGGAGATTATGCAGCACCTGTCTGGTCATCCCAACATTGTAACACTTCATTCAGTGTACGAAGATGCAGATTCCTTGCATCTTGTAATGGAGATATGCTCTGGGGGACGCCTGGCTGACTCCCTGAAAAAGAGATCTTATTCTGAGAGGGAAGCTGCACAATTAATCAGACAGTTGCTTGGTGTAATTCAACACTGTCATGAAATGGGAGTTGTTCACAGGGACATAAAACCTGAGAACATTCTTCTGACAAGTGATGGAGAGATGAAGTTATGTGATTTTGGCATGTCTCTGCATGTTGCAAATTGTATGGGATTAAAATTTCATACAATTGTAATTTTTTTTTCATGAAACCCAAACTCTTTAAAATAAATTTATTATCAAGATTATTGATCAATTACAACTTCTTGTTTGTATTGAATATAGGCCAAAATTTATCAGGTTTGGCCGGCAGTCCTGCATATGTCGCCCCTGAAGTTTTGGCAGGGAAATATACAAAAAAGGTTGATGTATGGGCTACTGGTGTCTTCCTCCATGGGCTCTTGATTGGTAGCTTACCATTTAGTGGGGATTCTGTGGACGCCATTGTTGAGGCAGTGAAAAATGTGCAGTTGGATTTCCACACTGAAAAGTGGAAGTCTGTTTCTGAACCTGGAAAGGATTTGCTTTCCGGGATGCTTTCAAGGGATGTTGACAAGAGGTTTTCTCCAGAGGAAGCTTTGAGTATGTATATTTTTCTAGCTTCACATTTTTGGTATAAATTTATACATTTGTTGTGAGGTTTTCCTTATGCCTTTTTCTCTTTCTTTTTATAGACCATCCTTGGGTTCTGTATCATACAAAATCTGATATGGAGCTCTTTAAGGAGTCAAAATTGATGTCTCCATGCAAGGCAGAGAGAAAGCAAGAAACAGATAATTCCAGCCCAGAAGAGAAGTGCATATGCAGAAACCTACAGTACTCACTTGTTGATGCAGTTGATCATGCTCTTTTATCGCTTTCAGAGAAAGAGCTTGAAAACAAAGAAACAAATATGGGTCTTGTAGATGTTCTCTGTGCTGCGATTTCACAGATGAAAATATCCAAATATAAAAAGAACAGACAGAATGTGACTGCCTATCCTTGCCTTGGGCAGAGCCCTATTCATTCAAGATTGCCTCTCTGTACAGCGTGCTGATTATATTCATAAAACTCGGTTCATTCTATAGCTGATTTTTTGTACAGCATTCAAATTGTATAATCTTGATTGTAAAAGGAAGAATTGTGTATATTTTGTACAGCATCCAAATTTTTAGAATCTCGATTGTAAGATGAAGAATTGTGTATATTTTGATTTCACGAAGAATGATACAATAATTGTAAAAGATTGCCAAAAGATGACCATAGAAGGAATGAAAACCAATGTAGAAGAAATGAAATGAAACATTAAAAATAAAGTTTAAAACAAATAATATATATTCTCCAGCTGAATTATGGAAATCCTCCAATACATGCCAGACTTTATAGACTGTATTACACCATAAAATTGATGGTCTACAGTGTATGAATGGAGCTACATTTGGATATCTAACTCATAGGATTATAGACTGTTTTATAGAGACTACTACAATAAAATTTTAAAAGTATTTGAATATGATTTAAAATAATTTCTATTTGCTTATATGAATTTAGAAATTTAGTAAATTTTATTTTTAATATTTAATATTTATAATTATTAACTCATTATTATTTAATATTAGTATGTAATGTATATGTTTTAATAATGTTTATCATTTGAAATCTTCTCAAAACATCCTTGATATACTTGGATTGACAAATGAAGATACCTTTTTCAGATTGAATAAATTCAATGTCCAAGAAGTATCTCATCAAGCCCAAATCTGTCATCTCAAATTATTTCTTCATTGTTGACTTAACATGTCTATTTGACAAATTTATAGTGAATATCAAGTCATCAACATACAAGCACACAATCAAATTTTGACCTTGCTTATTGGTATTTATATACAATGTGGACTCATTGTTGCTTCTATTGAACTCATTACTTATAAAGTATGAATCAATCCTATTATATACCAAGATCTAGGTGCCTGTTTCATAGTATAAAGTGCCTTTTTTTAATTTATATACTTTATCAAGAAAACCATTCAAGAATGTTGATTTTAAGAATAAATTGGAGCAAATATTTCAATATAATCATCAAAACCCTTCACAAATAATCTTGCTTTATGCCTTACAATTTTACCCTCTACATCAAATCTACATCAAATTTAGTTTTATAATCCCATTTCACTCCTATACAACCTTTTCCTTTAAGTAGAATTACTAATTTCCATGTTTTATTTCTTTCAATAGATTTCATCTCTTCATTCATGGCCTTAATCCATTTATCTTCTTTTACTGCTTCTTCAAAATAGAAAAGAACATTAGAGAATAAAGAATTCTTTTTATAATGTATATCTACATTATCTTCTCTTTGATCATATATCTTTTTCAAGCTTTTCATTTTCTTACCTCTATACCCTTGTCTTAATGAATTATATGCAGTATCTGATTCATCACTTGCATGAATTTGAAGTAGGAGGTTTTTGATGATGAGATGAATTTGAAGTAGGAGGTTTTGGAGTACTTGGTGGTGTTTGAGTTGATTGATCACCTTGTTGTTTTGATTCTTCTTTGAGATATTGGTGCTCCTCTTGTGACTATTTTGTTATCATTTCCATCCCACGAATCTTCTTCCTTGAATTCAACATCTCTACAAAAAATCAATTTATTTGGAATAGGATCATATAATCTATAAGCTTTTGATTATTTATTGTAACCTATAAAGATGCATTTTTCAATTGTATCACCTAATTTTCTTCTCAATTTAGATGACACCAATAAATAAGAAACACATTCAAAAAAATTAAAATGAGATACATTGTGTTTCTTACCATTCCATTCTTCATATGGAATTTTCTTCTTGACACTCTTTTTAGGACTCGTATTCAAGATGTATACTAAATATGCTACTTCTACCCAAAAATCATTAGATAAATTATTGGCCTTCAACATACTCCTAGCCATCTCTTTATGGTTCTATCCTTTCTCTTTTCTACACTATTTTGTTTTGCACGTACCTTTTTAAAAATTTCTTCTTATTTCCATGTTATTTGCAAAAATCCAAACATTTATTAGAGTTGAATTACAACCTCTATCAGATCTAAGTGCCTTGATGTATAGGTCACTTTATTTTTCCACCAAAGCTTTAAACTACTTGAATTTATCAAAATATTTAGAATTCTGTTTGAGAAAATATATCCAATTCTTCTTGTTGAAATCATCAATAAAGTTAAGAAATATGTGCTTCCACCTAAATGTGGAGTTTACATTGGTCCACATATATCAATATTAGCTAACTCCAATGGTTCTCTTTCTTTGTACGAGCTGTTGGTGTTCAAATCAACAGATTAGAAAGATATGAAAGGATATTAAACTTCTATCCCCAAACTCCGAAAGGATTTGGCCAACTGACAGGATTTATTGACAATCAATTGAAATCCTTTTCTCTTCAGGCTCTACAAGACCTAGGAGGGTATACCTTCTCTCTAACTTACAATTTCAAGCCAGAGCCTTTTATAGAAGATGTGCTAGACCCTTTATTTAATAATTAACTGTGAAACAAAACTTAACTTCCTCCTCCAAAAATTTTCCAGGCACTCCTTAACCCATTCTGAAACCTGCGTAAGTGACGGCCATTGAAAGTGCAGAATGTCGGGTAAACTAAGGAGGTGTTCCTTCCATCTCCTTCATGTGATAGCTCGAGCCTCAATCAAGAACTTGGAAAACCTATCCTCAAGGATAATAATCCTTTCTAGGAAGATATTGAACTTATCTACTAAAAAACTTCTTTCTTCTTTCAAGTATTCAATAATTCTAGGGACCATATTTTGATATTTGATCTTCCATTCTTCCAGGCCCTTAACACGTCCATCTTTGTCCATGTTAACATTTTTCCCTGACCTTGTCAAAGAAAAGGATAATTAATGAGGACCAAACAATCCTCCTACACTTTGAGCTCAAAGGCTCAGGTGGGGGTACCTATTGGATTCACTTCTTTCAGTGAATCATGAGATGGATTCCTGCCCATCACACTTGATATGACAATCATTTACAACTCTTTAAACAGAAAAGTAAATTGAATTGATTTTATGGATTAATGATGACAACTGCATAAAGAAGCAAAGACCAGTGCCTTTTCTATTGGGCAACAGAGTCATATTAACATACATTCACAGAAAACCCTCTAAATCCAAACATACAGTACCCAAATGAAGTGCCTTACAAATCATTCTTTTCACTCCAACACCTGGACATCAAATTCATGTGAAACCTTTGTTAGAGTAATCAGTTATTTATTACTCTTTTTTGCTTAAGCTATCTCTTAGGTGCATATAATTAATACTTTATATTAATTATTTGCGCAACCTAGCCTTTATGTTTTAGGGTTTCATTCACCTTTAAGGTCAAATGCTTTTGTAATGTTTTTCATTCACTTTGGAAATAATATTTTCTCTCACTCCGCTGAGATTTTCCAAACCCTAGCTTCTCTCTCTCTCTCACAGGTTTCGCTTCAGCTTCTGGTATTTTGCTTGCAGGTGATCTTGGCGTTCTGTGGATTTGCACATTTGTGAAATCCTACATGGTATCAGAGCTTCCCTACCGCTGCCGAGGTTGAAGGTTTTTGAAGCTTGGATTCGAAGACGACAGCCACAGCTTGTTTCTGAGGTTTTCTGTCACTTTGAAGGAGGCACGACCTTCTGGAGTAGATTGAGCAAAAACGGACGCCGCCATTGCGTCCAGAAGGCCTGGGAGAGTCGAAATCACATAAAACTCGACCTCCTTTGGTCTCCGTGACCCCAGGGAAAATTTTTGTGCCTACGAGGGCCGTACGGCTTGAAAAACGAGGCAAAACCTCGAAAAAGTTTTAAAAAAATGCTTTTTTTAAGCGCTAGCGGGCGCTGTCAGACCGCGCCGCCAGCGCGCCGCCCCTGGGCCACCTGTGCGCTGCTGCAGCACTGCGCGCCACCCAGGCGCCCCCGCTGCGTCGCCGGGCTCAGCCGCTGCGCCCGCGCGCCGCCTCCTCTCCACCCGGGCGCCACACATACACAGCCGGGCTGGCACCCCAGCCGGTGGCGCCGCCATCCGTCCACCGGCCAGCAGACACAGCTGACGTCAGCTGTCGGATATATTTTTCCGGTGACATTTACAAATTTTCTAGCAAGTTTGAATTTTTTCCGGCGGCCGTACTTTTTTCCGGCGACCCGACGGCCTGTGACGGCCAAACGGCTATCAAATTTAACACAGTCTCTGTGTTTTTCCAGAGAGCATTGTTTCGGAGGGGCAGTTGGTTTTTTGCCCATATCTTGGGCATCCGGTATCGTTTTTCAGAAAATGAAATATCGCTGGAAAGGTCTTTCCGAGATGGACGCATTGGTGCAGGTCTCATTTCCTGATTTCACCAATTGGTTGCTAATTTTTAGTCAAAGTCGTGCCTTCATTTGTGCTCCTGTTCGACTTCTGGAACTCAGGTTTTTCCCTTTCTTTTCTGTGCTTTCTGCAGTAGTTGTTTCTTTGAGGTGCATAAGGGATAGGATTTTACATTGTGGGGGGGGTGCATTTTACTTTCTGTCATTTCATTCAGAAAGACCCTTCTCCTTCTGTCTCATTCTTCTTTCAATGTCGGGCCCCTCTGTGGCCCGACTGACACCTCACAACTACCACACATGGAAGCCACACATGACCAGACTCCTCATGTCATGAGGTTTATGGTCCTGCGTGGATGTGGTTCAGCCAGTTCTTCAGAGGCCTTATGAGGCACTTATGCACAGAAACAGGATGGATGAGGCAATGGGCCTCATTGCCATGAATATTTCAGATGGGTTATTATTCCACCTGGATGGTCTGACTACA
>MU228546.1:81683-102358 GCA_018584345.1 Thuja plicata
GTCAGTCTTTCTGTCTTTGCTTGCTTTTTTATCTCTTTTTGGGGTAGGGTTTTTCCCACTGGGTTTTCTCTATTTCCCCGGTTTACAGAGATTTCTTTGTTGTTGGGTGCCTGATCAGGCCTTGTTGTCGGGACCCATTTCCTGCTTTCGTAGCTGTGCTAGGTAAGCTTACCTCCTGAGCTTCGCTTAAGGGGGGTGTTAGAGTAATCAGTTATTTATTACTCTTTTTCGCTTAAGCTATCTCTTAGGTGCATATAATTAATACTTTATATTAATTATATTGCGTAACCTAGCCTTTATGTTTTAGGGTTTCATTCACCTTTAAGGTCGAATTCTTTTGTAATGTTTTTCATTCACTTTGGAAATAATATTTTCTCTCACTCCGCTGAGATTTTCCAAACCCTAGCTTCTCTCTCTCTCTCTCAGGTTTCGCTTCAGCTTCTGGTATTTTTCTTGCAGGTGATCTTGGCGTTCTGTGGATTTGCACATTTGTGAAATCCTACAACCTTGAAACCTCTGAACTTGTCTATAAGATTTACTCTTTCCTTGAAAGAAACTAAAACACAAATTCATGGTTACCTTATAACTGGTGCACTAAAATGCCTTACAAATTTATGCACAAAGATTCAAGATCAAACACAAAGACATCAGACAAATACTAGTAAGGGATTCTATTTGTTTTTCATTAAAAACTTCTGATTCAATACATCTACATAACAAAGAACTCAAAATCAGACACACAAAATCAGAAAGTTGCCTTGCAGCATTAATTTCACCATCCCTGTACAATTGAGAAGAGAAGAGATATAGATGAATTGAGAAAACCAAATTTTTCACTGACACCTGTCAATTCCTCCCAAAATATCTAAAACTAATCTCTTCTACAACTGCAAAAATCTGATCTGATCTGCACCCAAAAGGATTGCAAAATCCAAATCTTCATCTCAAGGCCTTTCCAATGGTATATAACACTTAATATTTATGATAAAAAATGCTCCCTGAATCACTAAGCAAACTTTGCCTTCCCATGCACATTTCCTAAATAATTTTGAAATATTTGAAATCTTTTCAATAGTCAAACTATTGAATTGAAATGAAATTTTAAAATATGTATATTTTAATCCCTTTTTCTCACAGTGCACCAGAATTGGACAAGTGGCACCTCCTGGTTGGTTCTAAAAATTCATCTCTGCATAGCCTCTGCGACTGCGCGACGAGCTCACTTTTGGTTCATGACTAAGCGACGAGCTGCTTGCGCGAGTGTGCGATGAGATGAATCGCCAAATCCCATGCCTTTTTCATTACCTTGGAAAATCATGTGCGACTGCGCAATGAGCTCACTTCTATTTTGCAACTGAGCGACGAGCTAAATCGCCAACTCGCATGCCTTTTTCATTACCTTGAAAATCATGCGCGACTGCATGACGAGCTCACTTCTGGTCCGTGACTGAGTGAGGAGCTACTTGCGCGAGTGCACGACAAGCTGAATCACCAACTCGCATGCCTTTTTCATTACCTTGAAAATCATGCGCGATGAGCTCACTTTTGTTCTGCGACTAAGTGACGAGCTGCTTGCACGAGTGCGCGACAAGCCGAATCACCAACTCCCATGCCTTTTTCATTACCTTGGAAATCATGCACGACTACGCGACGAGCTCACTTCTGGTCCATGACTGCAAATACTTAGAGGACCATAACTTTTTCTTTTCAATCTGGGTTTTTGTGTGGATTGCACGCATGGTCATCTCAAACATATTAAAAATTCAGCTCGACCTAGTTCGTATTTTTGGAGATATGATTAGAAATGTGACTAGATGTGCTCCCACATTTGCAATTAAAACTTGAAACGATTCAGAGACTTTGTTTACTTTCCACATTTTGTATTTAGGTCACATGCCTGTGTTTTTGCTTCCATATTTTCATTTATTTCTTACAGAGCATTCAAACCACTGTCTTTTGTTCTAAGTTGATTTGCATGACTTCACTTACTGGCAGCGTTCTGTTCATGAACTTCCAGGCTTAAGAGGCATCTTATACAAAACTTTGGAAAATCCAACATCAAGTCTCGTTTCGCATGCATTCAAAGTAATCCTTTCTCCACAAGTTTCTTAGGGAAACAATCTGCACTTAGAGAAATTTTCAGTGTAGTTACTCCAAATTTCTCTGTAATTTGAGAGTACTAACAGTCCACAAACTCAGGAATTGCCTAATTCTTGATAGTATTGAATGATGACAACTTCTCCAGGATCCTACCCTCCTCATGTGTAATGTAATCTAATTCTTCAATCACAGAATCAATAGCTTCTTTAGTATCCTTGGTTTCAATAGGGGCATTAGGATATTTATGAATTACATCACATATACGAGAACTTAGCTCATAAGAAGAATGTCTCCATCTCCTAGCCAGATATTGCATGAGTGGTTTATTCTTTCTGAAACCACTAGACATCTTAGTAAGAAAACAATACGCATCATAAACATCATTACATTTTCCGGTTACAATCTTGACTCAAAAAGATAGAATTTGTTCCAGAGTAGCAAATATGTGCACTAGGAGCTCCTGTTTTATCATAGCAGATATTATTTCTTCTGCCTTTTCCTGGGGCTTAGCATGTTGATCATCAGGGGGCACATTCAAGGCATTGCGATGGACTACAAGAGCCCGAGCTTGATCGGTCCCCTTCAACTTCTGGATCTCTTTATTTTTCTTTGCAATCTTGAGGTATAATTCATTAATCACTTTATTTAGCTCCACTTTCCTGCTCAAAGCATGTTGCAACTCATTTTGCATATGTTTGACTTCATCTTTATTGAACATATCACAGAATAAGAGCTCACTTTCCTATGATTATCTTCTTTGCACATAAATAATGCTACTTCCCTTAAGCCCATACTCCTAACTATTCATTCATAGTCCATAAGGAATTGTTCCCTATCTATATTGGTAAGGGATTGGGTATTTAACCCAAAGCATTGTTCTATCATTTCCTTAGAAATAACCAAGAGTGGAGTGTTAGAAACTGAAAATATTATTAACCCAGAAAACTAATGTAAAGAGTAGATATCTAAACTATGAATGCAAATGACTAAAATCAAAATAACATCATAGAGTTAGTCTCCACAAAAGAAATGCAAATGCTTGAAGCAAAATAGCATTAAGAGGATGCTAAAGAAAAAAAGATGGTAAATACAAGCTAGGTAGCATGCTTATATAGAAAGAGGAGAGGGTGGAGGTGGTTGTAAGCATGCTCACCTTACCAAGAATTCTCACCTAACCAAGAATTCTCACCTATCCAGGAAAGCTCACCTAACTAAGAATTCTCACCTAACCAAGCATTCTCACCTAACCAAGCATGATTAATTAAACAAACATGCTTTATTTAACCTAAGCAAGATTAATAAAAGGTACAGGAAAAACCTAGGAATAAAGGGAAAAAGAATAACCCAACTAGGAAATAAAAACCTACACTAACACCCCCCTTAAGTATAAATTAGGTGGATGCAGAGATGATGGGTCCTGGCAAATGAGGCCATGTTAGGTACCCAAGTACAACTACAATGAAACCTTTCATAACTGGAGCAAAGGAAAAACCCAGTGGGAGAAAAATCCTCTCTAAAAGAGAAAATAGGAAACTAAAAAGATCCAATAGAAGGAGACATCTGTCGCACCCCAAGCAAAGTGCATAAGTGAATGGAATTTCTCTCAGTGAATGTTTGATGAACTACAACTGATTATATATTTGAAGTCATCTATAGATATTCAACCTAGTTGCAGAAGTGATGATAAACATTATCAGTTAATGTACTGTCATTCATGTCAAATTATTTGAGTATTATTATGGTGGAAAACATTTGTTATGAATTGAAGATCTGGAACAAACAATGTTTATGTGGTCAGAAAATGAAGAGTTATGTATACACCAAGAGAAAGTGATAACTGAGTAAAACACAGTGTATACCAAGCACAGTGATAACCGAGCAAGGGATTGCCGACATAATTATTGATAAAGCAATTTAATCAAACCAAGGCCGACTAAGATGCTGAGCTGGAAATCGATGATTTCAAGGTAAAAGATAAAGTTAGTTATTTGATCTAACGGTTATTAAAATTCAATGAAGATCAAATGAAAAAGATTGAAACGTGTTTTTAACACAACTGTCGAGGATGGATCAAGCAGGAAAATCAACGATAGATATTTAGCGACAAAATTTGAAGGATGAAAATTTAATGATATATGATGTCTATATAAGAGATAAGAGATTTACACATGATGTGATGATGCATAAATGAAAATTTTATGCATGACTGATCAAACTAGT
Source organism: Thuja plicata (assembly GCA_018584345.1). Taxonomy (NCBI): domain Eukaryota; kingdom Viridiplantae; phylum Streptophyta; class Pinopsida; order Cupressales; family Cupressaceae; genus Thuja; species Thuja plicata. The sequence goes on from MU228546.1 coordinate 86,004, forward strand.
TAAAGACAGAATCGAGCGTTATTTTGTAGACATCGCTGAGCAAACAGAGGAAAGAGCATTACCGAGCAGAACACGTATGAAGAATGAGATGAACTGAAGTGAAAAAATTGATCAAAGGTACTATGTACTTAGCATAGATCTAAATATCTGCAAAAGACTTGTATTTGAATCAGATGATTATTGTATCACTTTAACCATTGTTACAGATAAATCTCTTAACCAAGTAGGATAGTGGAGTCCTTATTATGACATTTAGAGAATTTTGATTGTTTTCTTGTTGACCCCATAGTGAATGCATGGTCAAGAGAGAATTGTTAGTTTTGAATCCTCTAACCAGGTCACATTTAATAGTGTGCATTGTAACCTTTAACAAGGTTGAATCTTCATCAAGCTCACTTGAGAAGAGTGAAAATATTTTGGGTTACCGGTCCCAGGTGGTTTTTCCCTTAGCAGGGTTTCCACGTTAAAAATTTGTGTCAATGTGCATAAATGTTGTGGATTGTTATTTTACTTTACACTTTATTTTATTGACCTAGATCGGTAATCACAGTATTAATTTAGTGACACTCGATAAATACTATTGATGAAAGTTTAAGATTACAGAATACATTTTCACCGAGTTGAATTATATGTTTGAATTTGTTTTGGTATACATCTGAAGAAATTTGGGATTGTAGGATAATTTGTGAGGAAACTGATTCTAACTGATTCACCCCCCTCTTAGTTATTCTAACAATTGGTATCAGAGAATACAATGCTTATCAGAGAGCATAAAATCCTTAGAAGAAAGTTTTGAAGGACTTAAGCTAAAGATCACAAGATGTATATAAGAGACGCACCTAAGATGAACAATGAGAACTTCCCGACATGGAAAAGTAGAATGAGATTATAGCTATCAGGGATTGCAAGAAACAATGAAGATATTTTGGACAATGAATTCATTCTACCTACTGGACCTTTGACAATAAATTAGATGAAAGAAAAACATGGCATAACCTTATCATGGTGGAAATTTCCTCTTCACTTATAGATTCAGAATTTGAGGACATCTAGACATGTGAAACTGCCAAGCAGATGTGGGACCAACTTACAATAGTTTATGGAGGAGATGTAAATGTACTGAGACCCAAAGCTGAGAGTCTTCGTGGAAATTTTGATGACATGCGAATGAAGGAAGGATAAAACATCACACAATACAGTAGCCGACTTAAAGAAGTTGTGAATGGTATTCGAGAATCTGGTGGAACCATTGATGAAGACATAATTGTGATTAATATTCTTAGAACTCTATTTCCTATCTATTCTATAAGAGTCTCTGCATTACATGAAATGAGAGTTGCACCTGGAAATAACATTACTGTTGAGTCTTGTTGGAAGATTGATTTCTTTTGAGTTGAATAATTTTGACAATAGTATTGTACCATCTATGGAATCTACATTTATGTCTACTTTGAAAATTGGTAGATCTAGTAACAAACACATAATCAGAAATAACAGTGACAGTGATAGTGATGACAAGGAACTTGATGTACTTGAAACTTTAATGGTTAGAATATTGCACATAGATGAAGGAAGATATAAAGGTAAATTACCCGTGATATGCTTTAACTATAAAGAGATTGGCCATTTTGCTGCAAGATGCCCTAACAGAAAGGATAATGATAGAAATGATAGATCTAATGACAAAAAGGATGACCGAGACTATAGAAGCAACCAACAGTATGATAGAAGAGATAACCGAGATTACAAAGATAAAGGTAAGAAAGCTTGTTACATTGCTGAAGATAAAGTTAATAACAATGGTTCTGATAGTGATAAAGATATTGAGATAGTGTTTGTAGAATTGAAAGATGATTTAGATGGAGATGAAAGGTATGTAGAAACAACACTTATCTCTAAAGTTAGTAAACATGATATTTGGGTTATTGATAGTGACTATACACATCACATGATTGGTGATAAAGGAAAATTTGAATTTCTTGAACATTATGATGGAGGATCAGTAAGAATGGGAAATGATACACCCTATCAAGTAAAATGAAAAGGTACTATTAAGCTAAACAATCAAATCAAATGTGAAAATGCTTATTGGGTTAAAGGACTTAACTACAATCTGTTGAGTGTTTCATAGTTGAATAACACAGGTCACCGAGTTGCATTTGAGAATAGAAAAGAAAGAATCTATGATGGAAAAGGAAAGTTGATCGACACTGTTGGACAATCTAAAGGTAACCTATTCTATATTGACAAAGTTGAAACTACTTTCTTATTGGCAAAGAATGAAGATATATGTTTATGGCGTAAAAGACTTTGTCATGTAAATTTTGACAATATGGTTAAGATTAGTAAGAAAAGAAAAGTTAGAGGCTTACCAAGCTTAACTAAACCAGACCATGTAATGTGCAAAAATTTTCAAATGGGAAAGATGTCAAAATCTAGTTTCAAGAGAAATAATTTTTCATCTAATGATATTTTGGAGTTAGTTCATACAAACCTATGTGGACCAATGAGAACACAGAGCTATTATGGGGACAAATATTTTATTTTAATTATTGATGACTACTCTAGGATGATGACTGTCATGTTCCTAAAAGAAAAATCTGAAGCATTTAAGATGTTTAAGTGGTACAAAGAAAAAGTGGGAAAAGAAACTGGTAGAGATCTGAAGTCTTTGAGATCTGATAGAGGAGGTGAATTTATTTCTGATGAGTTCACTAACTTTTGTAATGTGTATGGAATCAAAAGACAGGTTTTTGCACTGAGGACACCACAACAAAACAAAATTGCTGAAAGAAGGAAGAAATCAATTGTGGTTGTGGCAGAACATTGATGATTGAAAAGAGTGTTGCATAAAGATACTGGAGAGAATTAGTCAACATAGTTGTTTACACACTTAACTGAGTACAACTGAAGAAGGATTCAAACTAAACACCTTATGAGCTATGGTATGGTTATACTCCCAATGTGAGCTATTTTAGAATATTTGGTAGTCGTTGCTATATTATGAAAGATGATCAAAACGGAAAATTTGATTCAAAAAGTGATGAAGGAATATTTATTGGATATTCTACTAAGAGTAAAGCTTTCAAATGTTTGAACAAGACAACTAACAAAATCATTGAGAGTGCAAATGTGAAAGTTGATGAATTTGCTGAGATAAATGACGAGGACAACATGAAAGAACTAAAGGATTACAAGAGATTTTTTTAGTGGGGAGAACCTGATACTATACTGACGCAGATGCCTAGCGTTATTGCACAACAGGGTAATGTTACCAGACAACAAGTTAATGTCATCAGGAAATAGGTAGCACAGACTGAGAATCAGGAAAATGTTGAAATAGAAGATCATGAACCAGAAGACAATGAACATACAAAAGAAGATAATGAATAATAGAGAGTTGAACCAGTACTTGCTAAATATGTGAGAAGACATCATCCAAAGGATCAGATTATTAGAGATAAAGAGCAGGCATGATGACAAGAAGTAAGTTCAGAGATGATACTTGTTTTATTTGTGAATTTGAGCCTAAGAATGTTAGAGATGCATTAGAAAATGAAGAATGGTTTAATTCTATGAATGAGGAAATTGAGAAGATACAAAAAAATAAGACATGGACAATAGTACCGAGATCGAGTGATAAAAATTTCATTGGCACCAAATAGATTTTCAGAAAAAAACTAAATGAAGATGAGAATGTAACCAAAAATAAAGAAAGATTAGTTTGCAAAGGGTATGCACAAGAAGAAGGAATTGACTATGCATAAACTTTTGCACCTGTTTCTAGACTTGAAGGAGTAAGAATACTACTTGCATATGCTGTGTATAAAGGATTCAAGGTATATCAGATGGATGTGAAATCTGTATTTTTGAATGGAATACTGGAAGAAGAGTTATACATTGAACAACTTGAAGGATTTGTTGATCCTAATCAGACACACATGGTATGTAAGTTACACAAAGCTTTATATGGACTGAAACAAGAACTGAGAGCATGTGATGTAACTACAAGTCTTTCTCTATACCCTACCTCCTTCTAGGGTATCCTATAGGTCACATATTTGACCTATTAGGGTTCTTGACTAACCCTACTCTCTCAAGGATTCTCTATACAAGATCCTTCTTTCAACTTGCATACACCAGTCAAGAAATCAAATCACTTACCACATAGCTCTTGGAGATCTTCTTAAACTATCTTCACTAATTGATCCAACATGATCAAGATCAATCCCACATGGAGAGGTAGGCTTCTAGGATGTCAATAGGATCCAATCCAATACCTACAAGCACACGTTGCAATAGAAACCTAAACAAGTTCCAAGAAACATAGAAAATTTACCCAAAATAGGGCTACAAGTGATGCAGGAGCATCTTGGGTCATTGGCAATCCTGCTCAACCAAAAATATGTTTTCTTATAGTTCTTTAATTTGTTCTCTATCATTCAGTTTCTGCTACTCGGGCATGCCTATCTCTATTGCTTGGGTTCTATCTCTCGGACATACTTGTTCTCTGTTGCTCAGGTTCTGTTTCTCGGGCATGCTTCTTTGGTCGCTGTGATGGTTATGTGTTCACCGATGGGTTTTGGTTGCTATGGTGGTTCTGTGTTCACCGACGGGTTTCCTGATGCTCAGGTATGTTCTTACCGACAGTTACTATTTTTTGGTGATCATCTTCCTGAAATGTTTATCCTGATGTGGCCAACTTCTACATTTAATTTCCATTGTTGAATTAATGTGGGGTCTCTCATTGGGATCTGTGTGGACCTAAATCTGGGTCTCTCTTATAGTTTTGAGTGCTAACTTCTTTGGTGGAATCTTGTATATATTTGTTTCATTGTTCTTAGTTAAGGGGAGTGGTGTGGAGGAGAAGCAAATAAGATGAAGGATTGTAAGCTATTGTAGATAGTTGTAAGTGGGTAGATAGAGATTGCAGATTGTTTGGTGCTTGTGAGCACAAGTTTAGATATGGTTTCTTCCACTTAGATATAGGATAGAAAGTTGGATCCTATGAGATCTTATTAAATTTTTGATGTAATTGGCCCTAACTAGGAAGGCCTTACAACCTGACATGTTTTATGTAATTTAATGATTTGAGATAATATAAAGTTGATATTAATATATCTGGTATTGTGTGTTATTCCACTGTATTATTCTGGTGGTGCTACAAGTTTGGACAGTCCATTCTTGGATCCTCTGAGCTTGACTACATCAAGTGGTATCAGAGCTGCTGGTTCATTTCTTGTGGGGCTTAGGGTTTTCAAAGATCTGGAGAGATGCCTCCAAGAAGATTGGGCCCTAGGGAAATTGCAGATCTTTTTGAGGAAGTGAAAGCACGGATAACATAAAGATTCAGATCTAAGATGGTGGCAATGAAGAATGAAATCATGGAAGGTATCAGAAATGTTGGATTATATAGAGGTCCTAGAATAGATGATGGATATGAAGAAGCTGCTGAAGATTTTGAAGCTACCGGATCTAGTGGAGATGACCGAACTGGTCGGATGGCAAGATCTGGAGGAGAAAAATATGGTCAGTTGCAGAGATCTGGTGCTAGGTTGAGTAAAAATTATCAAATGGATGTTTCTAATTTCTTACGTAAATTGGAGCCTGAGGACTTGAATGATTGGATCAGTGAGTTGGAAGACTACTTTGAGTTGGAAGACATTGAAGATCCACTTAGATTAAGGTTGGCACAGACTAAGTTGAAAGGGCATGCTACTCTATGGTGGAAAGAATTGCAGAGAGACCGAGAAGAAGAAGGTGAGATGAAGATCAATTGGTGGAGGTTGATGGTGGCAAGTTTAAAAGCTAAGTTCATTCCTACTGACTATGAACTTGAATTGTTCAAGAAATCGCAGAATCTGAAATAGAAGGAGATGATTATAGAAGATTATATTGAGGAGTTCTACAAGTTAACAATTTGGTTAGGGCATAGAGAAATTTCTAAGGAAAATGTGGCAAGGTATGTTAATGGCCTGAGATTCAATATCCAAGATGAGATTAGTATGTTAAAGATTGAATCTATGGAGGATGCTTATCAATATGAACTGAAGGCAGAAGATAAGTTGAAAATAAGACATTATGGTAATTCTCAAGGGAAAGAGAAACAAGAGGAGTCAGTAAAAGATAAACCAAAATTTGAAGATGAACCAAAACCTGTTAAACCAAGGAGAAGAAAAGGTAGAGGTGTATTCAGAGGTACTTGTTAAAACTATGGAGAAGAAGGACATCAATCATTTGAATGTCCCCATGCAGATGAGAAGGTCAGTAATCACTGAAATGCTATGGTAAATGAAGTTACTGAGAATGAACCTGAAGGGGAAAATGTGAATCTTTTTCTTAGGAGAAATTTTCTTCCCTCAAAGAAGAATGATTCTTGTCAGAGGAAGAATTTGTTCAGGACTGAGTGGAAGTCTGGTTGTAAATTTTGTAAGTTAATTGTTGATGGAGGAAGTATTGATAACCTAGTTGTTGAGGAGATAGTTCAGAAACTTGGTTTGAAGAGGTTGAGGCATCCTTTTCCTTATAGGATAAGATGGTTACAAGATGGTCATGCAGTAGAGGTGAGAGAGCAGTGCATGGTGAGTTTTCACATTGGCACTTATGAAGATGAAGTATTATGTGACATTGTGGAGATGAGTTCTTGTCATGTTTTACTTGGAAGACCTTGGTAGTATGATAGAGAGGCTATTCATGAATGTAAAAGAAATTACTTTACTATACTGAAGGATTGGAAGAAATCTATTTTGATTCCTTTGAAGGATGTAGAGCTTGGTAAGATGAACTTGAGCATTTGTAGCAGATCTAAAATGGTTGTAGTGGATGGTGTAGACATGAGTATGCAAAGATATGAAGATAAATTAGCAAGTGCTAGTGGTAAAGGGAAGCATAAGAAGAACCAAGGGAAGAGTGTGTCGGTCGAGGACTTGAAGGGAAAGAACTAGTTTGAGATATATGTGTTGAATTCCAACAGATGTTCATCCAGCTTTTGAGAACATATTTTTGTACCTGGGGTTTCTAATGTAGGAGCATCTTGGGTCATTGGAAATCATGCTCAACCAAAAATATGTTTGCTTATAGTTCTTTAACTTTTTCTCTGTCGCTCGAGTTCTGCTGATCGAGCATGCCTATCTCTATTGCTCAGGTTCTATCTCTCAGGCATGCTTGTTCTCTTTTGCTTAGGTTCTATTTCTAGGGCATGATTCTTTGGTCGTTGTGATGGTCTTGTGTTCACCAATGGGTTTCAGTTGCTATGGTGGTTCTGTGTTCACCGATGGGTTTCCTGATGCTCGGGTATGTTCTTACCAATGGTTGCTATTTTTCAGTGATCATCTTCCTGAAATATTTATCTTGGTCTGGCTGACTTATACATTTAATTTTAATTACTAAATTAATATGGGGTCTCTCATTGGGATCTATGTGGACCTAAATCTGGGTCTCTCTTATGGTTTTGAGTGCTGACTTCTTTGGTGGACTCTTGTATATATTTGTTTCATTGTTCTTAGTTGAGGGGAGTGGTGTGGAGGAGAAGAGAATAAGATGAAGGATTGTAAGCTATTGAAGATAGTTTTAAGTGGGTAGATAGATATTGAAGATTGCTTGGTGGTTTGTGAGCACAAGTTTAGATCTAGTTTCTTCCACTTAGTTATAGGATAGATAGTTGGATCCTGCGAGATCTTATTAAATTGTTGATGTAATTGGCCCTAACCGGGAAGGCCTTACAACCTGACATGTTTTATGTAATTTGATGATCTAAGATAATATAAATTTGATATTGGTATATCTGGTATTGTGTGTTATTCCGCTGTGTTATTTTGGTGTTGCTGCAAGTTTGGATATTCTATTCTTGGATCCTCCAAGCTTGACTACATAAGCAAGTAATTAGGCCTAATTAGGAACCTTTTCCCAAATAACTTGAAATAATCCTTAACAAGATGGAAAAATAACCTTTGATTCTGACACCCTTTATAGAGATCTAAAACATTTTCTAGGTCTTGCCTCTCCAAGTTGTCTGTATAGTGGGTTCCTACATACAAGCCTAAATTCAAGGGTTTCAACTCAAACAGAGCATGGCCATCAAAATACTCATTTTCACCATTAAAAATCCTTCACAAAATATTCCCATTTAATTTGGGACTTCTTCACACATATTTCCACCTCTCCACAATCTCCGATTGAAGCAATCAATGCTTTCAATCCCTCCTAACACCTCTGCAACTCTCTGTGATCCCTAGCCATGCAACTCTGGCTCGCGTAGGGTATCACATTAAAAATAGCCAAATTTCCTTCTAGGGCCCATCCTTCACTATAAAATATGTACAAGGAGTCATCTTCCTAATTCCAAAGGCCCGCTGAGATTCTACGGTGGAAAGAGAAGTTATGACCCCATTTTGGAGAAACTGCCTGGTTCAGACCAGTGCTAGTGCATAATAGAATTTTTTTTACATAAGCAAGGAAATATGAAAAAAAAAACAAAACTAATCACATACAGAATCAATAATTTACACCCTCTAACTCATGCAACAAAGAAAATGCAGAGTTCAATAGATTAAACACCAAAATGCAAAGAAATTGCTTAACTGTTACTGGTTTTTCAATAACACAGTCCATATAGATAAATTGCAAAATCAACCAAACTCATAAAAAGGTCAAGGGAGGCCTTATATAATTTACCATGACCCTATCTTGATGGTTTCAGACAGTTAGAAACCCAAATGCTCGAAAATACATCATTGCAAGAAAATGTTGTCAATGACAACATTGACAACTTTTGGGATTCTTGCATACAACTTGGTCAATCAACTCAAAAAATTTAACCAATATCATATCTAGGCTAAGTAAACATCAAATAGGTCTCCTAAAAACTTCCTTGTCCAATTTGACCCCTAAATGTATAATTACCACTTTTTCCACAATATTGGTAACATGTAACAAATTGAAAAATTTGGATATTACTTGCAAAGAAAGTCACTAAGGACCTAATAAGACATCCTAATCTAACTTAACACACCCTAGGACCCAACTAGTCCCATTATTCCACCAGTGGTGTGGCTAAGACCACTACAAGCCAAAAACAAACTAGAAGCCCTAGCTTACCATTTAGCCCTACTTAGGTGCTTCTGCACCATACTCCCCCACAAAGGAAAGTCATGTCACTCTTATGGAAAAAAAATTTCTTCAGAGATGCCCACCTTCTTGAAGTCTATAGCTGCAATCCATGATGATTTTGATTCAAGCCTATTCTTCCACTTGATAAGGTGCTCCATGTACACCTTGTGCCTTGTAGTCTTCTTAACTCTGGAATCCAGAACCTTGTTTGATTCTAGCTGTGGCTTGGGAGGTAGTACAATAGGTTCAACATCACTACTAACCCCTAGACTATTTTGACCCATCTCAGATATTGGCCTTTTGAATTTGATCAAGTCTTGGACATTAAAAATAGGAGATATGCTCAAATCTGAAGGTAAGTCTATTATGTATGCATTAGCCCCATACTTGGCTATGATCTTGCAAGGTCCCACCCTCTTCATCTAAATTTTAGTAGGCATACCTTTATGCAATCTAGATTTGTTCAAATGAACCATCACATAATCACCAACCTCAAACTGAATGTATCTCCTCTTTTCATCCACTTTGGCTTTCAACTTTTGTGTACTATCTTGTATGGTCTTCTTAACTTGTTCTTGGATCTCCTTCATGGTTTGAGTGAAGTCCTCAGCATGAACACTCCTATAATCCATGCCTCCAAGATCCCTAATCTCACACACACCCCTTGGGTGCATCCCATAAACAACTTCAAATGGGCTTCTCCGTGTTGTTATGTTCTTGCTATCATTGTATGCATACTCTTCTTGGGTAATGAACACATCCCATGTCTAACCATACTCTTTAGTTAGGCACCTCAATAGGTTACCCAACACTCTGTTGACCACCTCAGTTTGGCCAACTTTCTAAGGGTGGTAAGCTGAACCAAATGAGAGATTAGTACCCAATCTATTCCATAATGTTTTCCAAAAATGGCTCATGAATTTCACATCCCTACCTGATAGAATACTTAGGGGAAAACCATGGATTCTCACAATCTCCTTAAAGAACAAATATGCTATATGGATAGCATCATGAGTAGACTTGCAAGGTATAAAATGACCCATTTTAATAAATATATCAACCACCACATAGATGTTTTCATATCCTTGTTTTTTCTTGGGTGAACCCACTATGAAGTCCATACTCACACACTTCCATGGCCTTTTTGGGACTGGTAAGGGTTGGTAGAAACCTGCATTGCTCATTCCTCATTTAGCTTTCATGCACACTACACATTTCTCAACATATCTAGTCACATCCCTTATCAACTTTGGCCAATGGTAAAATATTTGTACAAGTTCCAAAGTCTTGTTCATACCAAAATGACCACTCAAGCTTCCATTATGTTTCTCCTATATGAGATTTTATCTCACTAAACCCCTTGGAACACATAACTGATTACCCTTAAATAAAAATCCATTTTGCAAAGTAACATTAGAGAAATTTCTATGAAAATGATTCTAAAAATCAATACACAGCTTGTAGGCTTCACCAAAGTCTTCATCTTCCTTGTAGAGATCTCTGAAAATCTCTATACCAATGCTATTCAACTGAGCTTCTTGAACTGTCAACAATATTCTACTTAGTGCATCTGCAACCTTGCTCAATTGCCCCTTTTTATGCTTAATTGTAAATGTGAATGCTTGTAGTCATTCAATCCATTTTAGGTGCCTATTTCTTAGTTTTTCTTGAGTATTGATATAGCTAAGGGCTTGGTTGTCAGTAAACACCACAAATTCCTTGGGTAGTAGGTAATGCCTCCACTTTCTAAGTGACTGGACCAAGGCATATAATTCCAAGTCATAAGAAGAGTACTTCTTGGCTTCATTTAATTTTTTACTAAAGAAGGTTACCGACCTACCTTCTTGACTTAACACACCCCCTACTGCCATACCACTTGCATCACATTCTATGGTAAACAAATTCTCAAAGCCAACAATTTTAGGATAGGTTGTGTTGCTACTTGCTTCTTCAACATTTCAAAGGCTTTCTCTGCTTCTAAGGTCCACCTAAACTTGGTTTTTACCACACCCTTTATGGTATCCAACAACGGTGCACAAATACCACTGAAATTCCTAATAAATATCCTATAAAATTGGGCTAACCCATGGAAACTTCTTACCTCAGTTGTTGTGGTAGGTGGTGGCCAGTTTAAGATAGATGCAAATTTGTCTTGATCCATCTTCAAGGACCCCTTGGACACTACAAAGCCTAAGTACACCAATTCTTTCTTTAAAAACTCACATTTCTCAAGATTGATGGCTAGCTTCTCTTCATGTAATCTCTTCAATACAGTCTCCACATGTTTGATATACTCTTCTCTTGTTTTGCTAAAGATTAGTATATCATCAAGATATACAACTACTTACTTCCCTATGTAATCCTTGAGCACTTAATTCATGATCCCCATGAATGTGCTCGATGCATTTGTGAGACTAAATGACATCACAAGCCACTCATACAACCCCTATGTGGTCTTGAATGTCATTTTCCATTCATCTCCCTCCTTCACCCTGATTTGGTGATAGCCACTTTTCAAATCAAGGTTAGAGAAGTACATTGCCCCTCTAAGACAATCCATGAGATCCTTAATCCTAGGTATGGGGAACCTATACCTTATTGTAATTCTATTTATGGCCCTTGATTCTATGAAAATTCTCCATTTTTGTCCCTTCTTAGATGCTAACACAACCGAGAATGCACATGGGCTTATACTCTTCTTGATCAAGTCTTGATCCAAGAGTTCTTGCACTTGCCTTGCCACTTCCAAGTTCTGATCATGGGTAAGCTTATAAGATGCCTCATTAAGAAAATATGCACCATGGACAAAGTCTATCTAATGGCTTATCACTATTCTAGGAGGTAAGGTTGCAGGAGTTCCATCACTTACTATATCCTTGTACGTCACAAGAAATTATTGAATATATGATGGTAAAGGTTCCTTGACAGGCTTCTCTTCTTCATCAGGCTTTATAAAAATAACACATCCTTCATTATCTTCATCCTTAAGATATTTTACAAACTCCTTTCCACTACACAACAATATGCTAGGAGTCTTGGGCTCTGGTTCATCCTCTTCCAACAGAGACTGAATCTTGAAAGTTATACCTTCTTTCTTGAATGTTATGGAATTCTCTTTCCCATCATACACTACTCCACTGACATATTACCAAGGCCTTCCTAACAAAAAATGACAAGCATCCATTGGTAAGATGTCACAAAGAAACTTGTCCTTATAGCCTATTATAGAAAAGTCAACCCATGTTTGTTCATTAACTAATACACTTTGGCCTTGCATGGATTCACATGGGGTACTTTGGTTAGCTTGAGTTTGTTCACTACCTCCTTTGATATGATGTTTTCTATGGAACCAAAATCCACAATCACTTTACAAAATTTTCCAAGGAACTTGTATCTTATCCTAAGCAAAGCCCTCCTATGTTTGGGTTCATCTTTAACTGGTTTCCTTATAATACCCTCCTAAATATTAGATTTTCTCCCATCTCTAAGTCTAGATGATCAATTTCAGGTGCTTTGACACTTGAAGTGTCCTCACGAGCATATGCCACTCTCTTGTCATGGTTTGATGTAGTAGGTTTCTTAGGGAATCTATATGCCAGGTGGTCCAATTGACCACAGTTGTAACACTTCATACTTGCAAAGTACGAGTTACTTCTACCTAACCCTCTTCCTTTACTAGGGCCTCCTTGATTACCCCTACCTCTGGTATAACCCCCTCTTGGTGTGGTTTAATTTATATGCTCTATCAGTTTGGTTTCACCTTGGTTTCTTTTCACATTGCCTCTACCTTGATATCCTCCTCTTTGATCTCATTTGTCTCTTCCTCTACCTCTATTTTTGAAGTTAGAGTCACCTTTCTTCCTATTCTTTTCCTCCACCCTTAGAGCTAGTTGATGACACCTCTGAACTATGGTTGGTGTTCATAGAATAATCTCTTCTTGGATGTTCCACTTCAAACCACCTAAGTACCTTTCCACCTTTATTTATTCTTCTTCTTGTTTCTTAGACCTAAGACACAATCTCTAAAACTCTTCTGTATAAGAGGCCACATCCATGTCTTTTTGTTTCAGATTTTTCCTTTTCATATGGATTTGAATCTCATAGTCCTCTGGAAAATAGTTTTCTTTGAGCTTGGTCACCATGGAATTCCAATTTTATATAGGCTCCTTTCCCATCCTAATTCTCTCATCTTGAAGATACTTCCACCATGTTAGTGCTGACCCTCCGACTCTTGACTTGGCCACCTTGAGCTTCTGTGCTTCTATCACACCTTCACATTCGAAATGGTTCTCCATTCCATCAATCCAATCCATCACTGCTTCAATGTCCATATTCCCACTAAAAAAGGGTACACCTTCAAATGCCTTCCCTCCTAGGGATTTTATGGCATTTAAGAAGGGTTCTTCATTCGAGACAGGGTCTGGTTTAGGGATAATGTCTTCCTCAACAATATTTTTACCCCTATCACTACTTTCAACTTCTTTGTTCCTAGCTGCATTAGCAACTTCTTCTAGCCTTATCTTAATTCCTTCTAAGGCTTCTTCAAGGAGTCTATTCTTCTTCTTTTTCTCATCCACCTCTTTAACTAGCTCTTCATTAGTCACCATGCTTGACTCTCCCGCTGATTCACCAATAGCTATAGACATACACTATTTTCCCAAGTCTTTAACATGCTCTGATACCAATCTGATGTAACTAAAAGTATTTCTCTATACCATACCTCCTTCTAGGGTATCCTATAGGCCACTTCTTTGACCTATTAGGGTTATTTACTAACCCTACTCTCTCAAGGATTCTCTATATAAGACCCTTCTTCTTTCAACTTGAATACACCAATCAAGAAATCAAATCACTTACCACCTAGCTCTTGGAGCTCTTCTTGCACCATCTTCACTAACTGATCCAACATGATCAAGATCAATCCCACATGGAGAGGTAGGATTATAGGATGTAAATAGGATCCAATCCAATACCTACAAATACACTTTACAATAGAACCCTAAACGAGTTCCAAGAAACATAGCAAATTTACACAAAATAGGGCTACAAGCAATTAGGCCTAATTAGGCACCTTTTCCCAAATAACTTGAAATAAACCTTAACAATATGGAAAACTAACCTTTTATTCTGACACCCTTTACAAATATCTAAAATATTTTCTAGGTCTTGCCTCCCCAAGCTATCCGTACAGTGGGTTCCTACATACAAGCCTAAATTTAAGGGTTTCAACTCAAACAGTGCATGACCATCAGAATCTTCATTTTCACCATTAAGAATCCCTCACCAAAGCTTCCAATTGAATTTGGGACTTCTTCAAACATATTTCCACCTCTCCACAAGCTCTGATTGAAGTAATCAATGCTTTCAATTCCTCCTAACACCTCTGCAACTCTCTATGATCCCTAGCCATGCAACTCTGGCTCGCCTAGGGAATCACATTAAAAATGGCTCACTTTCCTTCTAAGGCCCATCCTTCACTATAAAATATGTACAAGGATTAATCTTCATAATTCCAAAGGCCCGTAAATATTCCATGGTGGAAAGAGAAGTTATGACCCCATTTTGGAGAAACTGCTTGGTTCAGTGCAGTGCCAGTGCATAATAGAAATTTTTTTACATTAGCAAGGAAATATGAACAAAAAAATATAATCACATAAAAAATCAATAATTTACACCCTCTAACTCATGCAACAAAGAAAATGCAGAGTTCAATCCATTAAACACCAAAATGCAAAGAAATTGCTTAACTGTAACTAGTTTTTCAATAAAATAGTCCGTACAGATAAATTGAAAAATCAACAAAACTCATACAAAGGTTGAGGGAGGCCTTATATAGTTGACCATTACCCTATCTTGATGTTTTTAGACAATTATAAACCCAAATTCTAGAAAAGACATCATTGCAAGAAAATGTTGTTAATGTTGTCAATGACAACATTGACAACTTTTACAACTTTTAGGATTCTTGCATAGAACTTGGTCAATAAGCTCAAAAAATTAACCAATTGCATATCAAGGCTAAGTAAACATCAAATATATCTCCTAAACACTCCCTTTTCCAATTTGACCCCTAAATGCATAATTACCATTTTTGCCACAACATTGGCAACATGTAACAAATTGACAAATTTGGACATTACTTGCAAAGAAAGTCGCTAAGGACCTAATAAGACCTCCTAATCTAACTTAACACACCCTAGGACCCATATAGTCCCATTATTCCACTAGTGGTGTGGCTAAGACCATGAGAAGCCAAAAAAAAACTAGAAGCCCTAGGTTACCATTTAGCCCTAGCTAGGTGGTCCTGCACCAGCATGGTATGAAAGATTGCATTCTTATCTTATAAGAATTGGATTTATTAGAAAAAGTGACAACAAAAATTTTTATTTAAAAGGAGGAAATGATGATAAGACATTTATTGCTGAAATATTTGTTGATGATATCATATTTGGAGGTAATGATAACTTATGCACTTCATTTGCTGATGAAATGAGGAAAGAATTTTAGATGTCGATGTTTGGCGAGATCAAGTTTTTTTTATAGGATTGCAAATTTTATAACAGACTGCAGGTATATACATTATTCAATCAAAATACATCAAATAAATACTAAAGACATTCACAATGGAAAAATCAAAACCAGTCGGAACACCTATGGTGACATGATGCAAACTGACAAAAGAAGACAAGAAACCTGAGCTAAATCAAACTTTGTATAGATCTATGATTGATAAATTGATGTATGTTATACACTCAAGGCCTGACATAGCACACACAGTTGGAATAGTTGCAAGATTTTTTTCTAACACTAAAGAATCACATATGACTGCTGTGAAAAGAAATTTTAATTATTTAAAGAATACTAAGGATTATGGAATATGGTATAAAAGAGAAGGAAAGTTCAAATTGAAAGTTTATAATGATGTTGATTGGGTTGGGAACATAGATGATAGAAATAGTACTACTTGTAATACCCCTCTATCCCTAATATAAGTTTTGGTGCTTTTTAATGAAGTAAGATATTTCGATGTTTTCTTATAGCGTAAGTTGTTCATGATACTTGTTGATCTATTCCTATAGTTTGTTTATAATGATTTCATAAGCTAGTACCTAAGGATTCTAATATCAGACATATTGTCTAAAGGTATCATTTGTGTATGTGTTTATCTCCATGTATGTATTGAGGACCTTCAATACCTTTCAAAATATAGTTAGGATGTTATATATATATATATATATATATATATA
>MU228546.1:115619-133206 GCA_018584345.1 Thuja plicata
TCCTCCTCAAGCAAAGATAAACTCAAATTTCCCAACAAGAACCAAAATGTTGTGAATGATGGAGTTGTAGACAATGTGACTCCTAAGCCTTCCAAGGCTGCCTTTAATCTCACTACCATGATGCAAGAAACCAAAGCCACTGAATGGGCTGTGGTAGATTCCAAACCAAGTACTTCATGATTTTCTAGATCTAAACCTTGGGCTCCTAGACCCAAGTGTGAATTCACTCCTTTAGGAGAACCCCTTGATGTGGTTTACAAGACTCTCATGGACAACCATTTACTCACTCCATTGGATAATTCACGACCTTATGATCTACAACCAAGACCCTCTTGGTGGAATGATTCTGCTTATTATGATTTTCACCAAAACAAAGGTCTTAAAATGGCTACTTGTCTTAAATTGTGGCATAAAATCCAGGATCTCATCAATAGTGAAGTTATTGTTGTGGGAGGTCACAACAAGAATTTTGATCACCAAGCTTTCAAAGATCCATTTCCTCCTCATGGAAAAGGTGAATCATCTAAAGGAAAAAATACTGATGCTAAGGTCAACTATACATAAACCAATAACGACAATTTCATTAATATGGTTGAACTTGTTGATACTGAATACTATAATTTCATCATTCTCAAGGGAAGGGAAGATACTCCCAAACCCAAAACACCTTTCATCTTGCGAGGATCTACACCTCAGTCTTCCAAACAAGAACAGTCTCAAGTCAGTGCTAATGTTGTTACTCGGTCTCGCGCTAAGATTATCCTCAAAGGCCCTGAGCCTTCTATGTCTACATCAACACAACCAGTAGACAAAGCTAATGTTGGTTCTACCAATAAGAATCAAAAAGTGGGTTCTTCATCTAATGCTACCAATTACAACATTCTCGATCAATTGCAATTTACTAATGCCCAGATTACTATTTTTGAGCTGCTAAAAATCTCCCCTACTTATAGGGAAATCCTGGACAAAGCCCTCATCGAGGCAAATTTCTGAAAAGATCTTGATCTCGATCGGTTTCAATCCATGGCAAGTCACTTGACCTCCTCCCATTACTTGTCCTTCTCTGAGGAAGATGACCATTCTTTGAGTCACCCACATAATAACCCTCTGCACATTGAAGTCATGATTGGTCCAAAGTGTGTTTGTCGTGTTCTCATAGATAACGATGCTCGCCTCAATATTTGCTCTACTAGCTTCCTTACTGAATTAGGCTACAGAAAAAACTGCATTGATGCTTGCAAAAAGATTACTATTAAGGCCTATGATGAAGAAGAACATAAATCTAAGAGGCGAGTTGTGTTGCCAATCAGAGTTGGCCCTGTTGAACAAGATGTTACCTGTCAAGTGCTTGACATGCCTTTGGCATACAATATTCTATTAGGTAGGACATGGATCCATGAAATGTAGGCTATCCCTTCAACATACCATTAGTGCATTAAGTTCCCATTC
Organism: Thuja plicata; assembly: GCA_018584345.1. NCBI lineage: Eukaryota > Viridiplantae > Streptophyta > Pinopsida > Cupressales > Cupressaceae > Thuja > Thuja plicata. Next base: position 117,069 of record MU228546.1, read on the forward strand.
TAAGGATCTAAAGTGACTATACCCGCTAACACACGCTATGATTGCAACGCCCTCACAAAATCTGCTGACATCTTTGTGCCTACCAATAGAGAATCTATTGAGCTCCTTGAGACTAAATTAAAAGAAATGGAAAAGAGCTTGAAACTCAAAGAAACTAACATGGGAGGATATCAGATTGAACCTATGCTATTTATTACATCTTTGCCATTGTTTCCATGTTCTTTTGGGAGACCCTCTGAGAGCACTAAACCTTCTATAGTTCCTCCTCCAACAAAGTATGGTGGTACTTTTGTACAACCCACAGTACCATTAGAAGAAGAAGCTGAAAGAAAAGCTATGAAAGCTTAAATATATAAAGGAGAAGACACTTCTAAACAAACTACTCCACCTTATGATATAAAACCTGAGCAGTATGGCAAAGGCCTATCCATTATGCAACATTTTGGCTATAAAGGAAATGGTCCCATAGGTACGAATCATAAGGGATTGATCACACCACTTGAATCTATTGGTTGCAGAACACGTGACTCTATAGGTATAGGCTTCAAAAAAATCACATTTCAACTAGGGATAAACAAGTTAGTACCTTGAGAAGATAAACAACCAATACCTGAAGAAACATCTAAAACTGAAGAATTTGAAGACAGTTCTAATGAGGATAGTTTTCCATATCTTATTCCTCCAGATCTGGCGACATTCTTTGCTGAGCCAGATGACTTTATACCACATGTCAGTATAGTAGAAATTGATAGTGATTCTGATGACACCACTTCACTTGCTCCATTAACCTATGAGGAGTGGAAAGAAATACAAACTGTAAATCCAGGTCATTAGGGTGATTTATACATACCACCACACTTTCAAGAACAATTTGAACAAGAATCCTAGTTAATTCTCACTATACAAGAGGTAGCTGATGCTACAAACACTAATGAGGTACCTAGGTCAAAAGGTGCTTATCTGACCATAGTGGAGGTTCTAGGTAGAACTCATCCCAACTGGGGACAAAGGGTTTATTTCACTCATGTTACTGACATGATGCCTAATGATGAAACAAACTCTCATGAATATGAGTTTGACAGCTTGTCCTATGCCACCTTTGACAGAGATACATATACAGTTCACACATATGAAAACCTTCTTGAAGTAGATGAAGGGTCTAGTGTAAGGTCAAATTAGTCCAACTCCCTAGATCATCATCTACTACGGTCGCTAGGAATCAAAGGAATTTGACTATACCTCTAGATGAGATCACTTTAGGTCTCGACTTGCTTGTCCGTGCTTTTGATGATTATACTGTGAACGCACTTGAACCCATCACTTCTCTTTCACTTTTCCATCCCAAGCTTATAGACTAGAACTCTACCTCCCCATATAATGAAGTCCTTACATTCTAGAATGATTACGCTCTTGCCTGTTACCTACACACTGTCGAACCTGTAACGTCCTCCACTAGTGAAGAAAGTGTCAACATGACTAAGGCTGACATCAAGTATCTTAGTCACAAAATTAAAAGAAGAAAAAATAGGTGCTCTGATGGTGAAAACCACATTGTGGCAGTATCAGAGCCTAAAACAATCAAAATAAAAGAGTTATCCAAGGGTGAAAACCTCTCTGAGGTGCCTAAGGATGAGATACTTGATGTGCTTCCGAGTCATTTCTAGGAAAGATCATCTGTGCTTATTGAACCAACTCAACCAATCAGCTTGGGTATAGAAGCTGAACCTCAGATCATTCATTTGGCACAATCACTATCTGAGGCAGAAAGAGAGGAATTCATTACATTCTTTAGGAGTAAAAAGATAAAATTCACATGGAAATATTTAGACATGCCAGGATTAGACCCTAATCTAATCATGCACCATTTTTCCATTGCATCAAGCATCAAGCCTGTCAAGCAGAAGCTTCAAAAAATGCATCTACATGTGGCTCTACTTGTCAAAGCTAAATTGGAGAAACTTCTTAAGGCAGTGTTTATCAGAGTAATTGACTATGCGGAATGGATCTCTAACATTGTTCCAGTATCAAAACATGATAAATCTATACGAGTCTACACAGACTTCAGAGACTTGAATCTGGCATGTCCTAAGGACAACTTTCCATTGCCCAATATTGATATGATTGTAGATATGATAGTAGGGTATGAAATGTACTCACTAATGGATGGTTTCTCTGGCTACAACTAGATAAAAATCATGCCAGAGGACCAAGATAAAACTTCTTTCACATGTGCACGAGGCACTTTCTGTTGGAATGTCATGCCCTTTGGACTCAAAAATGCTAGTGCTACATATCAAAGAGCTTTCACTACTATATTTCATGACATGATGCATAAAACAATGGAAGATTATGTGGATGACACCCTGGCTAAGAGCATGCACTAAGAGAAGCATCTTGTAGATCTAGGTCCTATACTATATCACATGGAATAGTTCAATCTAAGGCTCAATCCTAAGAAATGTGCATTTGGCATAACATCTGGAAAATTGCTAGGCTATATCATCTCTGCCAAAGGCATTGAAGTAGATCCTGCAAAAGTTGAAGCTATCATGGAAATTCTGCCACCAAAGAATATCAGTAAAATGAGAGGAATTCAAGGCTAACTATAGTCTATCCGGCAGTTTATCTCACAACTAGCGGACAAGTCCCAACCATTCACCAAGACTCTATACAAAGGTGTGACTTAGCAATGGAACAAGGAATGTGATGAAGGGTTCACACAAATCAAACAATATCTTGCGAACCCACCAATCTTGATGCCTCCTATTCATGGGAAGCCAGTTATACTTTATATCTCTGCTACAGATGCATCATTGGGTATCTGATTGGCTCAAGAGGATCAACGCAACAAAGAAAGGGCTATCTATTACATTAGAAGAACTCTGGTCTCATATGAAAAAAAATATTCTTCTATAGAGAAGGCTTGCCTTGCAGTGGTATTTTCTTCACAAAAATTGCGGCACTACATGCTAGCTCATACTACATGCCTAATTGCTAAAATTGATCCTCTGAAATATTTGCTTAGTAAAGCTGCCCTCATAGGTAGACTAGCTAAATGGGTCATGCTTCTCAGTGAATTTGATATTGAGTTTGTAGAAAGGAAAGCCATCAAAGGGCAAGCGATTGCAGATTAATTGGTAGAAGCACCTATAGTAGATCATCAACCATTGCACATTGAATTCCCAGATGAGTCCATATTACATCTCACACATCGATCCTGGACTATGTTTTTTGATGGTTCATTTACCCAACAGGGGTCAGGTGCTGGGATACTATTCATTACACCTCAAAGGTACTCTCTACCAAAAGAATATAAGATATTGTTTCCTTGTACAAACAATATTGTTGAGTACGAAGCCTTAATCAATGGTATGAAGATCACCCTTGAGTGACGAGTAAATGAACTCAATATCCTTGGAGATTCACAGTTAGTCATCAATCAAGTAAATGATATCTATCAGACAAAAGATGACAAGTTGGTACCTTATAAATGGTTGGTTGATGACCTCAAAAGATATTTTGTTCACATCACATTTCAACAAGTTCCAAGGGCAGATAATAAAGTAGCAGATGCCATGGCTACTCTTGCCTCCATGCTACAGATGCCAGAAAATGATTTTTGACATGAATTCCTAGTGGAGACGTTACGCTACCCAACCTATGATTCCCTTGATTCTCGAATGATTTGTTCTGTCATTGGACATGACTCATCTTGCTACCATCATATCTTTTCCTACCTTTGTGACTAGATTGTTCTAGACACTTACACCTGGAATGAGAAACGTCACTTAATCTGCAATGCTTCACGGTTTGTCATCATAGCTAACAACTTGTATAAGCGCGGTCTAGATGGTACCCTTCTTAGGTGTTTAGAACCTAATGAGTCCAAATGAGCGTTAGTAGAGGTGCATGAAGGCATCTGTGGGTCTCACTCTAATGGCCTGACATTGGCACGTAAACTTATTAGAGCTGGTTACTATTGGCCAGATATGGAAAAAGAAGCTACACTGTTTGCTAAGTCTTGCAAACAGTGTCAACTACATGGTAATCTGATTCATGCTCCAGCCAAGGAGCTTATTCCCTTCATTAATTTCTGGCCATTTCAACAATGGGCCTTTGACTTGGTGGGTCAGATTTATCCCTTGTCCTCAAATGGACATAAGTTCATAATTATAGCTACAGACTATTTTACCAAGTGGGTGGAGGCAGTCCCTCTCACCGTTGCCAATGGAAAATCAGTAGCTATGTTCATTCTCAACTACATCATCTATAGGATGGTGTACCCTCAGCAATAATCATTGATAATGGGGGGAAATTCAAAAATAAGGATTTGATAGAGCTATGCTCTAAGTTTAAAATTACTCAGCATTGGTCTTCCATCTATTATCCTCAGGGTAATGGATAGGCAAAAGCATCCAACAAGACAATCCTTAAAATCCTGCATTGCATAGTGCACAAATCCGAACGAGATTGGCATCTCTAGATCAATCCAACTCTTTGGGCAAAGATGACAAGCATAAGAACACCAATAGGGGCTACTCCCTATACTTTGGTTTATGGAGCAGACGTTGTGTAACCAATTGAGGTTGAGATTCCTTCTTTGTGAGTCTCGCTAAAAGGCCTCATTACTGATGAAGATAATAGAATATCTCAGCTACAAGAGCTAGAACTACTTGATGAATGTTGACAAGTGGTGTTTGATCACCTTAGAGCATACTAGAAAAGGATGACCAAAAGCTATAACAAGAAGGTTAGACCAAGGGATTTCCAAGTGGTTGACCTCGTTCTGAGGGAGAACCCTAAGAATCAACAACATCAGATGTAGAAAGGGAAATTTGAACCAAATTGGCTTGGTCCGTATGTTGTCACTGTAGTGTTTGGGTCTGGTACCTATCAAATTTCTACTACTGAAGGAGAACAACTCAAGGAGCCCATCAACGCTCTTCATGTGAAACAGTTCTACAGCTGAGACATCTTCAGTGTGCTCCTGTATATAGTAAATTCCTGAAAAAAATTCTAAAAAATTGGAAAATATCCTAAAAAAATGATCATCTTAGTGAAAACCTAGCAATAGGCACTTTGATGTATCTAAAAAAAAAACCATATATTTCAAAAATACAAAAAAAATTAAAAATTTAAAAATAAAAAAAAAAGAGAAAAAGATTAAAAGTGCCATTGATGAAAACCTGGCAAACAAGCATCATGGTAGCGAAAAAAGAATTTCTGCCAAGAAGGTGAAAACCTGGTAAATAGGCGCCTCTTGTTCTACATTGCTATATCTATTACAACACCACTTGGCTCTACGCATTTTCTTTCCTTCTTTGCTACTTTCCTTCTTGCATTTGCTTTTTGTTTCCCATCAAGACACCAATTCACATGGATTGAAACTGGTCATACTCTCAGGGAAACCCTCCTAGTCTTGGGGGCATTGTCCTATTACCTTTTGGGATCTAATTCACAACAGTCACCAGTGGTTCTCACTACGTCTACCTACTATCGCTTAGCTTATACTGAGTTCTCTCTTCTTAAGAATCTCCCTAACATTAGTCACCAGTGGTTCTCACTGCATCTGCTTACTGATGTCTAGCTAGTCCTATGATCTCTTCACTTGAGCATCTTTCTCACGTCAGTCACCAGTGGTTCTCATTGTGTTTGTCTACTGTCGCCATACGATTGAGATTTCTCACATCCGTTACAGTTGGAGTTATCCTCAAATGCTCAATCTATCAATACTCAGTCTTGATGATTCTTTTCTTTAGCTTGTACATAGCTTTCAGTCACTTTTGTGACACTTTGGTTCCTTTGCGAACCCTACTTACTTGACATTGATTTAGCACCACATGCCTGGGGGCATCCAAATCTAGTTTTTCCTCACAACATACATCAAGTCAGTCATCGTTACCTAGGGGCATGGGTCCCCACATTTGATCACATATTTGGTTTACACCTAAGGCAGTAATCTTTTCAGTTCTAAAGGACAACTTGCTACTAACACAAACTGGTGTTTTTCAAAACCACCATAAATAGTGTTTTTTAATACTATCTTTGGACACATCTGTGTTTTTTTAACACACATCAAATATCTCAAATGTAAACATCTATCAATAACGATCAAATACAATGCACTCACAAGCACAATGGTGTTTTCTAACACCTCATACACATATACATTCACAAAATTTGAAACTAGCTAAGTTATGCTTGATTCTTTCTTTTTATGCTATCTGTTCTCATGAATTTAATTGATATTTTCTTTGTCTACTACTTGTTGGTGTAGTCTCGATGATCCGGCAATGTCAAATAAATAGGGTGTATGTGATAAGAGCTCCCACATTAAGGTGGAAAAGCCTCACATCCCTCGATCTTGTTTATTTGCATGCCATGGTGAGGTCGGTACTATCTCCTTGCCTATTTTTGCTCTGTTTTTTATTGCTTTGTTTGTTTACACATGATCACACTCATGGTTATCTTGGCTTTGAATGCCTTGATACTGGTGTACTCTTGCAACATTACCTGGGAACAATTTTTAGGTCATCTTGGCTTTTGTACCCCGGTGCTTACGTTCATTTGCTACATTATATCTGATGCAAGTCATATTCATATCCTTATGGTTGCATTGTAGCGCTAGTAAGGGCTCTATCAACTTTATTATTCCAAAAAAATGCTCAATGATGATTTTACAATAGCTCTCACAACCATGTCCTAGAATTTCACTTTCATATTGCATCTAGCATAGGATTGCATTTTCATTCTAGACTTGAATTGTGGCAGCGATTCAGTGTTCTCTTCTTTTCATTCTCTTGGGTTCATACATTGGGGAGTTCTTCTTCATTATCCTGGTTTCATCATGACTGCACAAGTGTTCAGTCCTCGCTCTCAATTCTTCACATGTTCTTTTGGTTAGCAATTGTCATCCTAAATGAGATGTTAGTACCATATACATTGCACATTCACAACTCATTATCATCTACACATTGCATTAACATATTCTCATTCATAAGTGCATTCACATCCATCATTTGCATACATATATCTTTGCATCTACATACATGTGCATTTCATACATTTACATATATTCAAAAACAAACATGTTCATACATTTGCATATATTCTAAATCATCTAACCATCTAAAGTATATAGGAAACATCTCATAAAAGACAACATGACACATGTGATGATACCAAAAGATGAGCTCATATATATATATATATATAATGTGTCGATACAAATACAAAATGGTGCTACAAATACATGGATGCCAATGCATCAGATACATCCTATGATCTCCTCTATCGGTCTATCAACACTAACTCTGGCCTTCTCCCTCATCACCTGGAGGAGGTGGAGGTGGTGCCTATGCACCCTCTAACCCTCTGGCATATATCGAGAATCTGGAAACCTGTGATGCCTCATCAGGCACCACCCCTATATATGATGCATAGTAGTAAGCTAGGGTCCCTAGATATGATGCCTCAATGCTAGGGTCCATTCCTCTTGTGCTACCTGTAGCTACTCCTGGAGATCCTACAACTCTTGGTCTCTATCTAAGAGTCGGGCATCCCGTACAACCACCTGTATTGTAAGATCTATCACCTGTCAGACAAGCTGTCTAACTCTCTCTCAAGACCATTGTAGAGAATCATGTATTGGATCCTGCATAGGATGATCGTCCTGCATAGGATCCTCCTGCTGTACCTCCTCCTGAGGGGGTACCTGCTGCTCCTCAGCTATCTTCTTGACAGTCTGTCATCAGGACTGTCTCGCACTACCACTGTTGCTGGCTCCAATGTCCATTCCCATCTATCTAGTTGGGATGACCACTTATACTATCTGGGGTCAGGGCCCTTGCTATGGTCTCTGCTATGGTGGTGGCATTGGTACCTACTGTTGTACCACCTATCCTCAGTCTGCCATGCTGACCAGATCTGTAAATCTTGAGAACAGATGTGTAACAAAATGCTCCTGATACTCTATATTCATGCCGCCATCTACCACATCCCTCAAGTAGTCCCACTAAATCAGGACCAATTCTCATATATCAATCATCATCCGTCTTTGATCTAGCTTTGTTAGCCAGCCTCTCCTCACCTCATCTATAAATTGAGAATAGGCGGTATACTCTTGTGAGATGTCCTGTGGCTGACCAAACTACCGCCATACCTACTTCTGTGGGAATCTCTCTATCAGCGTAATGGCTTGACTGATCATAGCATGTGAGAAAAACATATAACTGAGCTGCTCTGCAGCATCATCCCATGCCTCTGTTAGACTCCACTACCTCTAGACTACCGCGGCTAGGTCATCAAGTTGGGCCCACCACTACTCTATCTTACCTAGCACTGACTGGGTAATTATCCCTCTATACCTACAGATATACAACTCTAAAGGCCGCCTCAAATCATCACATATCGGTCAAGTCACGGGAAGATGCTCCCATGCCCATACCTGTAGAATGAATACTTTGGCCACCATACTCTTCGCCTCCCGATAGATGATCTCATGCATCTTGTGATACATGTCGGCCAACATGCACTGGCCCCATCCATAATGTCTTAGTTGGGCTAGCATCTGCTGTAACATCCTACCCCAGCCACACTCTAAACCATATTGTCCATGATCGGGCATCAGATAACACCCTAAGAAACATGCTAGTACCACTGGTAATCTATGCATCAGGTCATACACACTGATAAGATACTGCCATGGGATAGCCCTCCCCATGACAAGGTCATCCTGTAATATCTCTCTCAATGCCAGGGTCCCTAGTCTAGGCTGCACCTCATAATCCACCCTAGCTCCGTGGAATGGAATCCTCAATATCCTATAAATATCCTCTAGGGTCATTGTCATCTCCCCCTGTGGCAGGTAGAAAGTGTTCTTTTCTGAATGGAAATGCTCAACAAGTGCTCCCAATAATCTGTGATTTACCTGAATCTCAGGTACATCACATAGAGAGGTCAGGCCCAAAGTATCCAGATGCACTGTCTCTGCGTCATCTAACTGTGCCACTAGTCTGCTGATGGCTGGGTGGTGTGATCTGAATGCAATATCTGGGAAGTCAACCTGCAAGACATGCAAACAACAGTGCACGATCAGTAATCTGAGATAATCAAAGCATAACAAGACAATTAAGCATTAAATACATCCTACAGATATTAACAATGCAGATGCAAATTCTATTGGACATGATGCAGACTTATTTTTTATTCTAACTGCTCACTTTTCTCCATGCGAAGAAGCAGATTTTCCCGCAAAAAAGTACTCATTTGCACGAAGAAGTTTTTTAGACTGCGCAAACTTTTATGCCCTTTTGTGTGAGAAAACAACCTCTTAGAGGGTTTCTCGCATGAAGGTGGGTACTCTCCCGCATGAGAATTCCCCCCGCATGGCACAAGAAGGCACTTTCTCGCGCGATATTTCCCAGCGAGCCGCGCGAAGAAACTACTTCTTCGCGTGAAATCCCACGGACAGTTTCCTAAAAACATGCTAAAACTTGCAAAAATTGATAGAAATTAACAAAATTTGAAATGTTCGCAAGATTCATTGACCACTTACCGGAGGTTCGTACTCGGCTGATCGACTGTGCCTCCTGGAATGCTTGAATCAATGCGTGCTGTAGGGGACCACCATTTTTTCTTAGAGCTCCATTTACAAAAGTCAAAAGGTTGAAATGATTTGAAAATGACCTTTTGGTCCATATATAGGTTTTGACCTAATTTTTCAAAGTGCTCCATTTTGCGTGAAAACTTCACCATTACCTAATTTGACCACTCTGAATCCATTTTCATGATCAAAATCAAAACCAAAATCTGACACTTCTATATAGCTCAAAATCGTATTTTAAAATTTTTGGGACCGACGCGATCGGATGCTTGTGCAGTCGACTTTCTGACATCGCTTTCTTGTTAGAATCATATCTTATCATCATTTTCTCAAATCTTTGACTTTTTCCTCAAAATTCAACTCTAGTCAACTATGGTCCACCCTAGTCAAACTTGGTCAACCAGACCTTGACATCGCTCAAAATTAATTCTGAATCTCCCAAATTCTTCCATAATCTGTTCCAAGTTCTTGATCTCTGATTCAACATCTATCTGTGATTTTTTGCTCTCCATCATCATTATGACGTGTCATCTTTCTATTTCACTCCTGAGGGGGCAGGATGATTACATCATGAAATCTATTCCAATCAATCTAAATTTCAAAACTCCTCATTGCTAGGGGCATCTCATCACTTGGGGCATATTGAGTTTTTCGTACCTCACAGTAAAAGATGCATACTCCACAATCAATAGGGGCATCTTTGTTCCCTACATCTCATCATCTTTTAAGTATTTGAGCAATCTAAATCAGGTTCATGAGGATCAAGCTTCATTCTAGAGATGATTCTTGAAAAATCATCTATTGGGAATTGGGGCAATCTAATCTTGACTCCTGAGAATCAAGCTTCGTTCTGGAGATGATTCTTGAAAACTTGATCTAACCAGTGTCTTGGCAATCTAACCTAGATATTGGAAGACTAAGCTCTGTTCTGGAGATAGTCCTAAAAACCTCTATTTACTATCTTTTGAGACAGGTATCGGGGCAATCTAACCTTGAGTCCTGAAGGTTGAGCCTCATTCTGGGGACAGTCTTGTGAAAGATGTCAATCTAACCAGTGTCTTGGCAATCTAACCTAGGTATTGAGGGACTAAGCTTTGTTCTGGAGATAGTCCTAAAATCTCTATTGATTATCTTTTTGGACAAGTTTCGGGGCAATCTAACCTTGACACCTGAAGGTTGAGCCTCATTCTGGGGACATCCTTGTGAAAGATATCAATCTATTAGGTATCAGGGCATTCTAACCTGGATCCCTAAGGATCAAGCTTCGTTCTAGAGATGATTCTCAAAATCTTAATCTGTTAGGTATCTGGGCATTCTAACCCGGATCCCTGGGGATCAAGCTTCATTCTCAAGATGACCCTCAAAAAATCTATTTGACTGGCGTCTTGGCAACCTAACCTAGACTTCAGAGAGCCAAGCTCTATCCTGGAGATGGATCTGAAATCTTCATCAATCGATCTTTGCATCATCAATTTTCAAATCTATTCTTCTGTGCTTCACGCATCAGACTATTATTTGAATCAATGCGCTACTCGCACATCAATTCAAAGAGGGGGAAAATGTAAAACCCCAAAATTGGCATCTTGCAACCCTAACCAATTTTGTTGCATTTGTCACTTTTCTAGATCATCAAAGTACTATTGTACTAGGCAATTCTGAGTTTTAACTGACTCTACTCGACCTAAGTGTCAAATGTAGAAAATCCTAAATTTGCATTAATCATACATCATATTTAATTCCTAAATATCTATTGGCTAAACAAACCCTATGATTGAATTAATTTAATTATAAAGCCCTAGCACTTTAATTAAATTAAATTCACCCTCTTTAGCTACGACACATAAAAAGGGAATTAAATGATATTTAATTATTAAATAAATATCCTCATTTTCAATAATTATATTTAATTATTCAGATAATTGAGAAAAAACAATTATGAGGTCATATTCTTAATTAAATATTGTCAACAAAATCTTCTCTCGTATTCTGAATTGGAAACTTCTCTTTAACTATGCTTTAAAGAGAAAGAAAACAAATAAAACAAATAAAACAGTTAAAATCAAAGAAAGAAAACAGTTAAAGCAAAGGGAGAACAATTTATTGTATTCTTTTAAGGAAAGCTTTCTATTTTAAAATGTCTTTTCTATCTGTTTTATTTCAAAAGAGGAAACTTTCCATTCTGAACAGCCTCTGAGTCTATAAAAGAACTCCCATTTTTCATTCAAAACACTTCCTACATTTCTAGTCATATGCACTGTTAGAATACTGAATTGTTGCTACATTCTTAGTTCATAATCTCATATAGAATAATCTCATTTTGCAATAGATTAATTTCAATTTCTAGAATAATTGCATTGAAATCATGACATAGTTTTAATCTCATTTCTAGTTCAAATGGATCATTTAGATTAATCTTGCATGTTTCATTTCTAGATTAATCATTGCATTGCATTCTTGGAAGCATAAATCCTTCGTTTTAGATTGGTCTATGGTTGTGAGACTCTCATTCTGAGAGCTATTTTGAAACCCCTTATGGATAGAAGGCAACAGGTTGAATCATACATACAGGCAAGATGAATAATCTCATATTCATTCTTGTATGCATCTAATGAATAAGGACTATGCTGAAGTGTATGGTTGATTAACAAGGCCAAATCTACCACATACAACTGCTGGTTTCTTTCCTTTTGCTTTAAAAAAGATCTCTTCCTCAGAGTCACTTATTCTTTCTTCTTCTTATTTAGATAAATCTTCTCCTTGTCTAGTAGATATGCCTAGAGGTGCATCCTCTGGCTCTTGATCACTCGACAATCCAACCATTTTCTTCAGATTCTTCACAATATTTTTCCTCTTTCTCTTCATGGTTCCTGCCTTAAGATTCATAGATATCTTTGCCTTAGCTTCATCATAATTTCCAAATCTCTTTGCTTTTGTATCAATCTCCTTTGCTAGGAGTGCTATGATAGTTGCTGATGTTTCATCAATGTTAACTTCATAGGGAAATGGCTCCAGCCATGATACCCTAGGTGTCACAGCCTGAATGTAAGTGTAATCTGTATCGAATAGAAAACATATCTCTTCATAGTGCTTTTCCACAAGTGAACTAGGAATTCTATACCTCAACCTCATTCTCTTTTTGAATTCCACAAAGTAGTTCCCCATAATACTATTGAAATTATTGCCTAATTGCTGAATACATTCACTAATCTGCACAGTAATAGGTCTCTCCTTCTTCCAAACAATATTTCCCAGTGTAGGAAATGACTTACGTACATAGAAGAATATGAAAACTAGTAAAGAGCCAAACTTACATGATGAGCTTTTAGATTTTCTGATTGACAGTAAGTTCTCAGCTATTTGTGTCAATTGCAACTCGACAAGGTCGTAGGTGTGATTATTCTTGACTATCTTCCATACTTGGTCCACAGCTGTGCAGGGAACACTATCCAGTCGGCTTGACTGATAGAACTTACATGCAATCAATCTCACTCCAAAGTCAAGTTCTAAATCTTCAATTGTAGAGATATTCATACCTCTATTATTCCAAACAGCTCTAGTGTTAGCTGCTATTTCTTATTTACTTTGATCTCTCATTGTTCATTTTCTGTTGATAACAGGATATCCAGTTACTCGATGAATAATATCTTTAGTGATCCTAATTGGTCCATTGTCTAGGAACATATGCATATTATGAACTCAGCTTAGAAAAACCTTGATCCATTCATCCTTGAAGTCTGGCATAAATTCTAGGGCACAAGTTAACCCTTTGTTAGCTAAATGCTTGAATTCATCTTTCAGAACTCCATTTTCACACAACTTGTTGTAGGATTTCCTCAATTCACTATCACCTACTTCACCAATCTTAACCATGTAACAAGATCTAACAACATGGATCATAAGTACTTTTGGTGGAATAGATGAGAGGGCTTCGTTCAGATCACCTAAAATTGCACTTTTGGGAATGGCTTGAAAGTTAGGAGGTGCACATGCATCACTTCTTACTAGCTTAATTTTTTTCAGCTCCTCCTGCATACCTTTGATTGGTGCAGAAGAACTTGCAGCCATAATCTCTGAAACTAGGGTTCAAAAATGAAGAATAGGGCACCTCAGCAAGTAACATTTTGCACTGTTCAACATAGGGTTTCTGACAGCACGCTGGCGAGATTTTTTTTACTAAGATCAATTCTGCAACTTCTTCGATCGCTCTATGAATACTGAAAATCGTAAGGTAAAATGAAGAATAAACTGTTCATCCTTATATAGACTCGACAGGTCAAGGTAGGTAACTAATAAATGTTCTACCCTTAAGCTTAGTGCAAAACAACTATCATTGGCTGACTAACGCAACTTGCATACCACTCGGCTTACCATACTCAACCATCACAAAACTTACTCAGCTAACCAACTCGGCACCTATAGTGTAGTTAACTCTTCTCGGCATTCTTCACAAACATGTCCTGGTGCATCTCAACATATGCAAATATGGACTTTGGCACATTTACATATTAGGAACTGATGTAAGAAAGGAAAAATGAAATGCAGTTCCTTACATACCTCTCTTGCTTAGTTAGAGATGATGTGATCATCTGATCCATTGGATTGGGTGACCTCAGCTTCAGTAGTTTCATTGCTACTCAACTCTGTTTTCCTTACCCATGTCTGGTTCATTTGTGCTCTTATTTCCTCAATAGTAGGAGTAGCTACTCTTGTCCTACACTCTCTCTTAGTGTGACCAATCTTCAAACAACTAAAGATGACTAGGCTTTCATTCATCCAACTCTTAGATTTTCCTCTGAAATGTGTCTTTAAGAAATCTTTAGGTGCATGTCCATATTCTTCATAGTAATGACAACTTTGCCTTGTGTTATAATCCCAATTGTAAGTGTTGCCTTTCCTAGGTGATTTTGTTTGTGTTTTTGATGTCCATTGTTGTTTAGCATTGGATCTACAGTCTTGTGATTTATGACCATGTTTCTGACACTTGTAACAATAACCATTAAATCTTGGTTTGGGAGGTGCATCACTTGCTTCAGGACAACATTCATGTGCTTTATGTCCAAATTTCTTGCAATTAAAATAGTAACCATTGAACTTAGGTTTAGGATTGGACTTACCTTTCTTTCTTAGGTAGAAGTTTACTATATGACCTGGTTTTCCACAGTGGTGGCAAACAGGTTTGTTGTTCTTTGTCTTTGCATTCCTCCTTTCACCATTCTTAGATGATTCTCCTTTCTCAATAGATGTCTTTGGTTCAATGTGACCTAATCTAGAAGAATCTTTTGGTCTCCTTAATGCTTCCATCAGATTATCAAAATGATTCAAAGCTTCATTAGGTTTATTCAACCTTTTATTTAGTTCCTTCTCAGATCTCAAATCATCTTTCATTTTATTGTTCTCAGATCTTAGATTCGTCATTTCCATATCTTTCCTACTAATCTCCTAATTTGCAAGTAGCAGTTGATTTTCTATGTCAACCTAATTGATTGTCATCATTTGCACATCATGTGTCCTTTCATCAAGTATGACATTTATCACTCTTTTATCTTCTTCTGCCATAGCTTTGTCATCTTCAACTTTCTTCTTTTGTTCCACTACTTCACATAGTCTCATTGTCTGCATTTCTTGTTCTCTTTTCAAGTTCCTAATTTCTTCACACAGTACATTGGTCTTTTCTAGTAGATCTGCAATTTCTGCATCACTCTCAGTAGAATCTCCATTCTGAAATAGATTTGCAATGTCATCTTTCTGATAATGAGTATCTTTCATTTGTTTGGCCAAATCTCTCCTAGCTATCAATGATTTCTTCAATTCCTATCTTGCTATCTCAAGCTGATGTAATGCTAGCTGAATCTTGATCTTCTGATTCTCAATGACTTTACCCAACTTGTAAGCCTCCATCCTCAAGATCTGTACTCACAAGCTGATTTAAAGCTTTTGTAGGAGAATTGGCTCTGATACCAATTGTTGGAAGTACAATAATGGGAAAGCAATATACTGAGAGGGGGGGTGAATCAGATCTTAAAACTTAATAACTTAAAACAAATTGATCCACATTCATACATATAAGAATTTAACCTAACATCAGATAACATCAACAACATGCAATGTATAAACCAAAACACAAAATTTTGGTAACCCAGAAACCCAAATAGGTAAAATTGGGGTGGGGATGACACCCACAAAATTTTCACTACTGCAGAAATAAAGTGTGCCTGTTAGGGATACAAGAGTTTGATTACAAAATGCAATCTACCTAGTTAAAGGTCTGTTTGGTTAATAACTAAAGATCATTACAATCTACCTTGTGAAAGGATCTCAACTTACAGTAAAGTAAGCACTCAGCTAAGAGATTTAAAGTAGGTCTATTAGAACCACTCTGTTAAGAGATTTCACCTAATACACCTGTGATAATGTTTCAAGTAGTGATCCTTCATTATGGACTCAGATGCTGATGATGGATCTACTCTTTCCAATACCTTTTTTGATCTCACAATCTGATATGTCTTTACTCTGCTCTTCAGTGCTCAGTCATTC
>MU228546.1:139459-217314 GCA_018584345.1 Thuja plicata
CTACAAGGTATTTTATAAAGTAAGTTCAATAGAGATACATGACAAATCAGTGTCCACAATAACAAATACTGTGTTATCAGTCATTTCACAAGGTAAAACCTGCCTGAGTAGTTGTGGAACTCAAAAACGAAGAAGGATATTGTTTTAGTCCTTAGCAATTAGGCTTTTCTTGCCTCTGAACTCTGAGTCAGAATCAAGAGGTAACAAGGTTCAAATAAGCATATCAAGCAGTATAGTTCATGCAAGAAAAATCCCTAACAGATCCTAAAAACTTTGACAGTTGGTAGAACAAGATGAGAACACATTTGCTATGTTTGGGAATTGATTACTGGATAATAACAAAGAAGAAAGAAAAGGTAGCGACTGAGGATGAATTAGAGAAAGCCACTGAAGATGAAAAGAAGTTATTTTCATGCAATATGGTTTCAAGGGAATCCTTGATCAGTGCACTATCAGAAGGAGAATTTACTAAAGTAAAGGACTTGGACTCTGTACATGAAATCTAGTCAAGAATGGAAGAATTATATGTTGGAGACAAATTCACAAAGAAAGAAAAGCTACAGAACTGGAAGACAAAGATGGAATCACTAAAGATGAGATAAGATGAGAACATCAAAGCATATGCATAAAGAATTACTAAGGTGGCTACTAGTATTAGGAACTCTGGAGGAACTTAGAGTGAGGAAGAAGTGATTGCAAAGATAATCAGATCTTTGAAACCTGCATACAGAACCAAAGTTTAGGCTATAAAGGAGATCATACTTTTAACGCCAAACTTCACCAAAGAGATGTTGATTGGAAAACTAACTAAATTTGAGGCTGAAAAATTGGGAGACACTTTACCTAAGGTGGAGTCAGCATTCAAAGAAACCATGTACAAAAGAAAAAGAATCTTATCTGGAAATGCAAGCTCAAGCAGTAGTGACCTAAGAGAAGAACTTGGAGCCTATGCCGATGAATGAGAAAAATACAGGAAGAAGAAAGGAAGCTAGATGAAGTTGTAGCATTGATTGCTTGAAGAGAAAAGAGAGGCAAGGGTAATTTTGAGGGAAAATTACCTTTGAAATGTTTTTCATGTAACAAGATCGGTCATTTTGCATCTAGATGTCCTACAAGAATTCCAAAGCACAAACCTAGGTTTTTCAAATCTGAATTCTCAAAGGATAAAGAATGTTATTATTCTAGTGAGGGTATATCTGATGATGAGGATGGTGATTATGATGAAATTGAATTTATTTCTATTAAGGATGATGAACCTATGCATGAATAAAAATCCTTAGTATCCTGAGTTGAAAAGAAATCTTAATGGGTCATAGATAGTGGTTGTTCACATCATATGACTGGAGATAAAAAAAAGTTTGTGAGTTTGAAAATAAATGATGGTGGTGTTGTTAGATTTGGTGACAATACTCCTAATCTTGTTTTTGGAAATGGATCTATTTCTTTGGATGGAAAGACTAACATTGACAATGTATTACTAGTGGATAAGGGTTATCAACTGAACTTCATCAATGGGAAATGTTCTATCAAGAGTAAAACATGAGACTTGATAGAATCTGGTACTAAATCCAAGGGTAATGTATTTGAATTGAACACATCTAAAGCTTCTTGTTTTATTGTGAAGGTTGATGATAGCTGGTTATGGCACAGAAGATTTTGTCATGTTAACTTTGATAACATTATGAAGGCAAGTATGCCAAAAGAAGTAAGAGAACCTAGAATTGTAAAGCCATCTAACACTATGTGTAGAGAATGTGTTATGAGGAAACAGACTAGAAGAACTTTCAAGAGCAAAGATTATTCAGCAAAAGGGAAGTTGGATCTAGTGCATACAAATCTGTGTGGTCCTACAAGAACAAGATCATACCATGGTGAAAGGTATTTCATGCTTTTTGTTGATGATTTTTCTAGAATGATGTGGGTTACATATTTGAGAGATAAATATGAAGCAATTGACAAGTTCAAGTTATTCAAGGCAAAAGTTGAAAATGAATCTGGTTTAAGAATGAAGTGTTTGAGATCATACAGAGGAGGTGAGTTTACATAGAACTGTTTAATACTTACTATGAAGAAAATGGAATACATAGATAGACTTCAGCCCGTAGAACTCCACAATAGAATGGGATAGTAGAGCAAAGAAATAAAACCATATTAGATGCCGCAAGGACTATGGTGCTAGAAGGAAATGTGTCACATGTTCATTGGAGAGAAGAAGTTGGCATTACTGTGTACACATTAAACATAATTCAAATCAGAGAAGGTACAAGTAAAAAACCTTATGAACTCTGGTTTGATCATATAACTACTGTGAAATATTTTAGAATATTTGGAAGTAAATGTTATATCAAAAGAGATGATGGGATATACAAGTTTGATGCTAAAAGTGATGAAGGAATCTTTCTTGGTTATTCCACCAAGAGTAAAGAATATAAATATTTCAATTAGAGACTGAGGAAACTGATTGAAAGTGCCAATGTGAGGATAGATGAAAAGTTTCTAATTCAGGAAAGAATATATGATTGTGGTCAGATAACAGAAACAAGAGAGGTTTCTGCTGAACTTGAAGGACCTTTGATGATCAAGAATGAGATTGAAGAAGAAGAAGAATAGAATGAAGCTACTGAGATATTGAAGACACCAAGGTATGTCAAGATAAACCATCCTGAAGATCAAATTATTGGTGATGCAAACAAAGGGATGATGACTAGATCCAAGGCTAGAGATCAAATTTGTTTGATTTCTCAAGTTGAACCAAAGACTACTGATGAAACATGTAGAGATGAATCTTGGACTAAGGCCATGGAAGAAGAACTGGAATGAATAAAGAAAAACAATACTTGGGAATTGGTTCCAAGACCTAAGAACAAAAACATGATTGGTACTAAGTGGGTTTTCAGAAACAAGATGGATGATGAAGGCACAATGGTAAGAAACAAGGCTATACTGGTATGTAAAGGCTACTCACAACAAGAAGGCATAGACTATGAAGAAACATTTTCACCTATTGCTATATTAGAAGCTATGAGACTATTCCTTGATTATGCTACACATAAAGACTTTAAACTGTATCAGATGGATGTGAAGTCAACATTCTTGAATGGTGATCTAGAAGAAGAAGTATACATTGAGAAAACTGATGGTATTCCTTTGACAGATGATGAAAACGTGGTTTGCAGACTAAAGAAGGCACTGTATGGACTAAAACAAGCACCAAGGGCATGGTATGAAAGACTGGATAAACATCTACTTCATCTTGGTTTCAAAAAAGGTAATGCAGACAATAGTTTGTATTTAAGAAATTATGAAGATGAAATCTTAATTATAGAAGTTTTTGTTGATGATATCATTTTTGGAGGCAATGATAAAATGAGTAAGAAATTTGCTAAAGAAATGGAGAATGAGTTTGAACTATCAATGATTGGTGAGATGAAATTCTTTCTTGGTTTGCAAATTAATCAGAGTAAGAATGAAATCTTTATATCTCAGACCAAATATCTTAAGGAAATGTTGAAGAAATTTGGAATGGAAGATTGTAAACCTGTTGGAACACCCATGGTGACAGGGGACAAACTGACTAAAAGTGATGAGACTCAAAGTGTTGGGCAGAATAAGTATAAATAAATGATTGGAGGTCTACAATATATAACACACACTAGACTAGATATTACCAATGCAGTTGGAATTGTGGCTAGATATCAGGAAGATCCTTAAGAGACACACTTTGCTGCTGTGAAAAGAATTTTCAGATATTTGAAAGGAACAATAGAATATGGATTATGGTATGAAAATATGATGATTTTACATTACACGCTTTTACTAATGTTGATTGGGAAGGTAATGTGGATGATAGGAAAAGTACAAGTGGTGGTACATTTTTCCTTGGGAAAAGGATGGCTTCTTGGTTGAGCAAGAAGCAGAACTGTACTGCTCAATCTACTGTTGAGTCAGAGTATGTTGCTGCTACAATAAACTGTACACAAGTCGTTTGGATGAAACAAATGCTGAAGGACATTGAAATAATTTTCAAAGAGCCAGTGATTATCCATTGTGATAACACCAACATAGTGAATATGTCAAAGAATCCTACGATGCATTCAAAGACTAAACATATTTCTATCAAGTATCATCTCTCGAGGGAGAAGGTAGCAGATAAAGTGTGAGACCTAAATTAGACTGCTATAGTTTTACTATTTTGTTCTCATGTTTTCAGTAGTTTATACTTTGACATACTTTGGCTATTGGAGACTTTTTATACATTTGAGGATTGGTGGAATCCTGTCTTATATATTCAGCACCTGATTTTGTAATTAGGGTACTTTTGAGATACTTTATGTTCAGTTTCAGTTTCAGCTTATGATTGATGTCTTACACAGATTTTAATGTATGAATGTAATATGATGAATTTGGTTTAGGAAACCAATGCTAGGTTAATTCAGTTCTAATGAAACTATGGTTTATATGCATACATATATATTATTAATGTCATGTTATGTTTCATATCATGTTCTTTTGGATCTACTGATGTGTGCAGGAAAAGTTGACCATGGATCTATATCACGGACCCAGTACTGGAACCTATGTAAATACCCGTACTTTCCAAGGTCTTGTCTATATAAAGAGACATGGACCTCATTGTTTATGTGGTTATTTCATAAACATGGATTGCATGTGTGTTACTAAATTAGTAAATGTTTATGTGATTAAGTCATGTGATTTTTTTAAATTTAATGTGCCAAATTTGGCAATTGTTGCAATTTAATGTTGACATGGCTAGTAAAGGGAATCATGGTTAGTTTTAGGGTTGACTAAGGTTATCTAGGAGTAGTACCCAAGCTTACCCTAGGGTTAGAAGTTTTTAGAGGTCTTCTTGACTTAGAAATCTATAGGTTAACTTCAGGGTTAGTTTTAGAAGGTCTTTTGGGCTCCCAGGCGGTAACCAGGGTCAGTTTAAGTCACCCAACTTGGTACCCTATGGGTTAGGGGTATTTTTCCATCATAAATGACCTCTAAACTCATTTATTTATCCCTTAAAGCATCACTTTTAGACTTGAGTGAATTTTGAAGAGAAGTGTAACCTTGGTTAACCTCACTCTCTCTTCTACCCAAGTTTCATTTGACTTCACCTTTGGAGAGTTAGACTAGTGGTTAGTTAAGGGTTGGTTAGAGTTACCTCACCTTTGGGTTAAGCCTTTTTCTTAATGGAGGTTTTCCTATTTAGGGAAGGATTTTAGGATGAGTTGGGTGTTCACCCACTCTCTACCCTTAGAGACAAAAAATAGCTTGAAGGAGCCTTTTTGAAGAAGCTAAGGAAGGATAGCTCAACACCAATCATTTTCTCATTCTAGCTTGGGATCAATGTTGGATTTATTTAGAGTAAAATTACTTGTGTTTATATGTTTTATTGAGCTCAAGGACTCCATTAATAGAGTCCTATGTGTTTTGAAGATTTATTTTTTAGATTTGAAATTTAATGTCTTGTTTCTAAATGTCTTTATTTTGTGATTGTTTTCGAATGGGTCTTCAAGACACACTCACCCTTGGGAGGGTAGAGTAACCTTGGAGAGGTAGATGGAAATGATTCCTGTTAGTGTAGAGTCTCCCATGTGTTCAGGGAAAAACTTGGGGTAACATGATACCCATGATGCCAAGAAGGGCCTAAGTGCCCCTAGGAGGCATAAGGAGGTTATTCAGGACTGCATCTTGTGAAGATGGTCCCTTTTCAAGTCCATGTGAGGCTTGTGTGTTCTTGTTTATTATTTTCTTTCTCCTACAGTGAGGTCTACCACTACCCCTATTCTGGAAGGTCTCTTGGAGATATTTCCATTTGTTCATCCTTGTGTTGGGAAGCTTTCTGGTGTATGAGTTTTTTGGTTGTTTGTCTTATTGTTCTGTTGTCAGTTTGTATCCCATTCCAATTTGGATCCCCAACCTCGCTGGTGGCCTTGTAAAGGCCTAGGTTGGGAGGTGAGCCTCCATGGTCAACCTCAACATTTTTTTTGGGTTCTTGAAGGGATAGAAAAGATGGATAACACCCTTATGTGGAAGACGAGTATGACTAGAGAATCATCATTTGTAACCTACATTGTTTAAGGCTTTCTTTTTTGGCAAAGTTTGTATTTTGACTATCAAGGAGTTTTGTAACCTATGGTGTTTAAAGAAATTCATTATCTCTATAGTTGCATTAAGATTTTAGGAAAGGGTTGTAACCTGGTACTATTATCATACTCTTACCCATATTTCATCTTGGAGAATAAAAATGGAAGTTTATGATCATACCTTATTGAAATTTGAAACAGGATTGTGAGGCCTTATAGTTTAGAAATTCTACTAATTTTCTTATAAAGTATGATTGATCCTTGTAGAGAAATAACTTGTAAATGACATAATTATGTTTTAATGCTTGTATAATGGGATATTCCTATTATGATCATATAATTATGCTACTTAGAAATTCTATGGATTAGAAATTATTTTGTAAATAAATGTCATTGTTAATATTAGAGTAGATATTCTCTAACCAAAAGGAAAAGTTAATTGTAGCATAGTGTTAATATTTATACTATTTAACAAAAGAAAATGGAAATATTACTTCTTAACACTTAGAAGAATTTAGAATTTATTTTTTTCTTAGAAAATTTAAAGTGCTCTATTTTTAAAATTCCTTCCACCAAAGTATGGGGATTAAATTATAGATTCATTTGATTAAATAAAATTTTAAAAAAAATGGCTCTACATACCCCCTGTTTTGGGAAATACAGGCAATCTTCATCAGTAAATTAATTAAAATAATTACCTTTTTATTTTACTTTCTTTACCAAAAAAATACCATGTTAATAAAGGAAACAATTATTATAATAGCTATGTTTTTATCAAGCATGAAATTTAAAAAAATAATAATAATAAAAACAAATTTTTTTTTAATGCGGAGCGTGGACTGGTTCAGGGTTTATTGTGGTTCGTTCTTGGGTTGGCGAGGAGGGCTGAGACCCTACTCCACGGCTCTCTCCATGTTAGAGTGGGGCGGGGAGGGCCGACCTCTCCCTACTGTCGTCACTGCCGTCCACCTCAGTGGGTTAGGCCGCGTAGCTAGTGGACCACCCACTGTGCCTTCATAGTGGGAGCGGTGCCGCCGCCACCAGCTCCCCACTGCTCACCCCCTGTTGCCCAGCCAGTTTACGAGCTGCCCCACCTGTGGATTTCTCCCCCCCTTTTGTCCGCTCTGTATTTCGCCACCGCCCTTGCCTTGTGGCACTCTCAGACATTAGGGTAGGGTTTTTTTTTTAGAGAAAGGAAAAAACTTAATGCATTAGTGTTGTATAGTTATGTTAAATTTTAAAAGATTAGAATCGACTATCTTAGATTAGATTCGGTTTTAAAATTGTTAACTAGGTTTGATTTAATTAGCTTTAATGTTAGACTAGAGTATTTTTTTTTTGTTTTGAATATAATTTCTAAATAAATGTAGATAAGATTTCTTTTATGGCATAAAGAACAGTTTTGAAATATTAAATAAATGATTTAAAGTAAAGTTTTATTTAAAAATAGTAATTAATTTGGTTTTTATACTAACATAGATTAAATGTGATTTATTTACTTCTTTTGATTTAGTATCCCTTTGAAATGGTAATTGATATATTATCTAAATTAGGTTAGAAGTTAGAATGATTCATAGGAAATGATATCAGATTAAATATTTTTTTTTAAATTTATTATTTAATTTATACTAATAGGAAGAAGGGCAGTTAAAATCTTTAGATATAGAGTTTAAGGTTCAAGATTAGATGTGTTAGTTTCTTTTATTTAAAGACTATTAAATTTTAAATAGGAAAAATTATATAATTTTATGTGGGGTTTAAAACATTAAATATTCAATAAAATTATTCTTTTAAAGTTAATTAGTGTTTAGATGTAATTATCAACACTCTTTGACCAATTTTCTGTATAGTTGAGCTTGGTCAAACCTTGGCCATTTGACTCAATTTTCAAACCCGGTGTTCAATGCAGTCTCTGGACCTTAGGGTTTTAGTTCGTGCCTTTTAGAGGTAGTTGACTTTTGGGTCAACCTAGGTTGACTTTCTAGTCAACCATCTCGATTTGTGTGCCTAAGTCCTCCATAGGGCTTAGTAGGCCCTAGTACCGTCCCTTCACATATTTTGGAGTATGGTTGACTTTTGGTAAACTCTAGTTGACTTTTAGTCAATTATCTCGGTTTGCGTGTAGATAAAGCTTGTAGCTTAGGGAACCCTATAGGATAGCTCTGAAAGCTATTCCTCCCTATGTAACCTTTCTTGTTTCTATTTTCCTCTTGCACCATTTTGCATGCACATGTTACCTTTGAGGTAGTTCAGTTATCCTCTTTAGTGTGTTTTTAAAAAAAAATTGATCTTGTGTTTTTGCCCAACTTTTGGGCATGACATTTCGGTATCAGAGCCATGTTTAGCAACATTGGGAACCTAACCCACTACATTGTCACTAAATTTGCATTTCATGTGTAGGATGCCACCTATCACTTACCAGGCCCGTCAGCAAGGGCCAGGTCAGAGACGTGTCCCTGTGGCACTCATCAAGGTATGACCTGAGGTAGATGATCATAGGAGGGATCAGAGTCCACCTCCTAAACCCCCTCCTGATCCTAATGCAACTCTATTGTTAGCCTTTAGAACCTGACCGGGCTCATTCTAGACCGCATGCCACCTATTAATCAAGAAAGAGAGAGAAGTAGGAGCCCACCTCCTAGAGTAGGAGGAAATCAGGTAGATCAGGAAGAGGAGTCCATTGCAGTCCCATGTGGTATTCCTAGGGGTGGTGCATAGAGACTCGATATAGCACTCCCCGATATCGGGAATTAGATCACAAATTTGATGAGGCTTAAACCACCTCCCTTCATAGGAGAAGCAGATGGGGTAGGAGCCGAGGCTTGGCTTTTAAGCCTGGAAAGGTGCTTTGGGTTGTGAAATTATGGTAGCAACCTTAAGGCACGGTTCACAATTCTTTTTCTTAGAGACAGGGCATCCACTTGGTGGAGACATGAGGAGACCAAGGGACTCATTGACATTAATACCCTCACTTGGGGAGCTTTCCTCGAGCTCTTCAGAGAGCAGTATATTTTAGAACAATTCAGACAGCACCGTATAGATGAGTTCCATGACCTCCAATAATAGGGTCTTACAGTAGCCCAGTATGAGAGCAAGTTTCTTGACCTCCTACTCTATGTTGAATACATGGGAGATGAGGAGCTTCAGGTGAATAGGTTCATCAAGGGATTAAATCCCATGATTTTGGATAGGGTACACATGGTACCTTCAGGGAACTTAAGGTTCATGGGAGACAGGGCCTTGGTAGCTGAAGCTATAGTCCAGGGCTCACAGGATTATAGGGATAGGTCACAGAACCACAATACCCCATCTCAGGCCTCTAGATATTAGAAAATTATGTGGAAGGGGAATCAGAGGAACTCTACAGGGACATTTAGGGCCCTAGAGTAGCAACAACAGCCATAACAGTCGTAGCAGAACTAGCGTCAGAGGGCACCTCATGTTAAGTAGGGCTCTAAGCCCAAAAAATGGCAGTCACAGGGTCCTAAGAAGGACCAAAGACCTCAGACATCATATACCCCTCCAGCATAGACTCAACAGTCCTCTAGGGGTGGCTATAATGGTTTGTCTAGGACCACAAGATCTTAGTATTCTAGGCCTCCTAGTGTTCAGGTTCAGTCACGGGGGCCATGTTACACTTGTGGTGCCATGGGGCACTTAGCTAGAGAGTGCCCACAGGGTGGTAGTCAGCGTGCAGTGCTTTTAGAACCGACAGTAGGGGACAGGGGGAAGTCCCACATGGTTTTTGCAGTAGTGGAAAATCACTAGGCAGAGCACCAAGCTACCATTATTGAGGCCTCAGGTAAGTTCAGAGGTAGTGATGTTACTATTCTTTTTGATACAGGAGCCACTGACTCCTTTGTTTCTCCATCGGTTGTGGAGTGTTGGAGGCTAGTTGCACCTAGACAAGAGGTTAGATGGGAAGTAGAGTTAGCTTCAGGAGCTAGAGTTTCTATAACCTCGATGGTTAAGGATTGTCTGATCTAGATTGGTGGGATGGCCACCATAGCAGATCTCAGAGTTACTCCCCTTGGATCTTACGGTCTAGTTCTTGGCATGGATTGACTAAGTGCCCATAGAGCCAAGCTAGATTTTTGTAAGAAGAGGATCAAGAGTTTGGATGATGATGGTAAAAATATAGTAATCACTATAGTTCATAGGCCTATATCCCTCCGTGTGATATCTGCCATGCAGCTTAAGCAATGCATGCGGAAGGGATGCCAGTTGTATGCCATCACCATCAGTGATAGGGAAGAAGAGACAAAGAAGGAAACTTCTCTTGATGACTTTCCCATTCTTCAAGAGTTTGCAAATGTGTTTCTGTCAGAGCTACCTGGTATGCCTCCTCGTAGGCCAGTAGACTTTCACATTGATCTCATACCACAAGCTAAGCATGTTTCTAGAGAACCTTATAGGATGACCACTAATGAGCTTAATGTGCTCAAGATATAGCTTGAGGAACTGTTAGAGAAAGGAAACATCCATCCTAGTGTTTCTCCTTGGGGTGCACCTGTTATCTTCATGAAGAAGAAGGATGGATTGCTTAGGTTGAGCATGGATTACCGACAGTTGAACAAGGTTACCATCAAGAATCGGTATCCACTTCCTAGGATCGATGACTTGTTCGATCAGTTGCAGGGTGCCTGAGTCTTCTCTAAGATAGACCTCAAATCGGGTTACCATTAGTTAAGGATCATGGATAGTGATATTCACAAGACTGCATTCCGCACTAGATATGGCCACTATGAGTTCACTGTGGTTCCATTCGGTCTCATGAATGCTCCAACTGTGTTCATGAGTCTTATGAATGGAGTATTCTGAACCTTCCTTGACAAGTTTGTAGTGGTGTTTCTCGATGACATCTTGATATATTCCAAAGATGAGAGAGAGCATGAGGAACACTTGAGGCAAGTTTTGTAGTGTCTTAGAGACAATCAGTTGTATGGTAGCTTGTCAAAGTGTGCTTTCTTCAGAATGGAGGTCAAGTACCTTGGCCATGTTATTTTAGGTGATGGGATCTTAGTAGACCCATCAAAGATTGATGCCATTATGGATTGGACAACACCTACCACTTTGACCGAAGTTAGGAGTTTCATGGGTTTAGTCAGTTACTACAGATGTTTTGTTAATGTTTTCTCATGGGTAGCACACCCCATTACCTCTCCTCAGCGAAAGGGAAAGAAGTTTGAGTGGACTGAGATGTGTGATAAGGCTTTTCGGGAGCTCAAGAGAGCACTTACCAGTGCACCTATTCTAGCTATACCAGAGCCTTTAGTAGAATTTATGGTATGCACAGACACTTCCTTGGATGGTTTGGGAGCAGTCCTTATGCAAGGTGGGTGAGTTATAGCCTACGAGTATAGGAAACTAAAGACTCATGAGCTCAACTACCCTACCCATGACCTTGAGCTTGCAGTAGTGGTGCATGCTTTAGTCAGATGGTGATATTTTCTCTTAGGACATCGGTTCAAACTTCATTCAGACCATCAAAGTCTTCAGTACATCTTCACTCAGCCAAAACTAAATGCTAGGCAGAGGAGATGGATGGAGTTCCTATGTGAATATGATTTTGATGTCCATTACATCAAAGGGAAGGAGAACATGGTCGTAGATGCCTTGAGTAGGAGACAACATGAGCTTTCTTCTATGTCTATTGGCATGGATTTGAGAGATCACATCCTTCATCACTTGCAAGAGGATGAGATGTACCTAGAGGTTTGTGAGTTGATTCAATCTTAGAGACCCCTTGAGGGGAAGTTTTTAGAGTATGCCTTGGAGTCCAATGGAATATTGTGTCATAGAGGATGTATCTATATAGCTTCTTCTAGAGGATTGTGTAAGTTTGTGATGCTTGAGGCTCATAGGGCCCTTTATGTAGTGCATCTCAGAGTTAAGAAGATGCATGCCGACTTGAGGAAACTATATCATTAGCTAGGCATGAGGTTGCAGATTGCAGAGATGGTAGCTAGATGCCTTGAGTGCCAGAGGGTGGAGGTGGAACACCATCATCCAGGTGGTCTCCTTCAGCCTCATGAGATACCAGTGTGGAAGTGGGACACTATATCTATGGATTTCATAGTAGGCCTTCCTATGTTTTCTCATTTTCATGATGCCATCATGGTGATAGTTGACAAGTTGACTAAGGTGGCTCACTTCTCACCCATGCGTACTACCTTTACCACACCAGCAGTGACACAAGTGTTCTTGCAAGATATAGTTAGACTTCATGGCATACCTTGTAAGATCATCTCAGCTAGAGATTCTCTCTTTAATTCATCCTTTTGGAGAGAACTTCAGGCAGCTATGGGTACTAGGCTCAACTTTAGTACAACTTATCATCTTGAGATAGATGGTCAGACCGAAAGGGTCAATCAGGTACTGGAAGACATGCTTCACATGTATGTCATGGACCATCAGACCCAGTGGGAAGAATACCTACATCTAGTGGAGTTTGCCTATAACAATGGGAACTAGACTTCCTTGGGTATGCCTCCCTACTAGGCTCTTTATGGTAGACCATGCAGGACCCCACTCAATTGGGATTAGATCGAGGATAGGGTTTCCATTTTTCCTGAGCTAGTTAGAGATATGGAGTAGTAGGTGACTTTGATTAGATAGTGACTTGAGGAAGCTCAAGATAGGTAGAAGAAGTATGCAGATGTGAAGAGGATTGATTGAGCCTATCTAGTTGGAGATAGAGTCTTCTTGAGAGTGTGACCGCATAAGAGTCCAATCCACTTTGGAAAGGGCTCTAAGCTAGCACCCCATTTTGTTGGGCCTTTTGAGATCCTTGAGAGGATAGGACCAGTTTCTTACCATTTAGCATTCCCACCTAGCCTATCACACATCCATGATGTATTTCATATTTCAGTTCTGAGGAAGTATATTTATGATGAGTCTCATGTGATTGACTGGGATGCCTTGCAGGTGGAGTCGGACGGGCAGCTGGCTTTGGAGCCAATTCGTATATTGGCTTGGCAGACATTGGGTATTTGAGGCAGAGAGCTGGACAAGGTTAAGCTCCAGTAGGATTTCTATGATGAGGTTATAGCCTCTTGGGAGGACAACATAGATGAGATCACAGTACCCTCACCTCTTCGATGAACTCCAGGAGGAAGTTCATGCCTAGAGGGGGTGGATGTGAGACCTACATTAGACTGCTATAGTTTTACTATTTTGTTCTCATGTTTTAAGTAGTTTATACTTAGACATACTTTGGCTATTGGAGACTTTTTATACATTTGAGGATCGGTGGAATCCTGTGTTATATATTCAACACCTGATTTTGTAATCAAGGTACTTTTGAGATACTTTATGTTCTATTTCAGTTTCAGCTTATGATTGATGTCTTACATGGTTTTTAATGTATGAATGTAATATGATAAATTTGGTTTAGGAAACCAATGCTAGGTTAATTCAGTTCTAATGAAAATGTGGTTTATATGCATACATATATATTATTGACATCGTGTTATGTTTCATATCATGTTGTTTTGGATCTACTGATGTGTGCATTAAGTGTGCAGGAAAAGTTGACCATGGATCTATATCGGGGACCCAGCACTAGAACCTATGTAAATACTTGTGCTTTCCAAGGTTCTATCTATATAAAGAGACATGGACCTTGTTGTTTATGTGTTATTTCAGAAATGTGGTTTGCATGTGTGTTACTAAATTAGTAAATGTTTATGTGATTAAGTCATTTCATTTTTTTTAATTTAATGTGCCAAATTTGGCAATTATTGCAATTTAATGTTGACGTTGCTAGTAAAGGGAATCATGGTTAGTTTTAGGGTTTACTAAGGTTATCTAGGAGTAGTACCCAAGCTTACCCCAGGGTTAGAAGTTTCTAGAAGTCTTCTTGACTTAGAAATCCATAGGTTAACTTCAGGGTTAGTTTTAGAAGGTCTTTTGGGTTCCCAAGGGGTAACCAGGGTTAGTTTAAGTCACCCAACATGGTACCCTATGGGTTAGAGGTTTTTTCATCATTAAGGAGCCTCTAAAATAATCTATTTCTCCCTTAAAGTGTCAATTTCAGACTTGATCAAATTTTGAAGAGAAGTGTAACCTTGGTTAACCTCACTCTCTCTTCTACCCAAGTTTCATTTGACTTCACCTTTGGAGAGTTAGACTAGTGGTTAGTTAAGGGTTGGTTAGAGTTACCTCACCTTTGGGATAAGCCTTGTTCTTGATGGAGGTTTTCCTATTTAGGGAAGGATTTTAGGATGAGTTGGGTGTTCACCCACTCTCTACCCTTAGAGACAAGAAACAGTTTGAAGGAGCCTTTTTGAAGAAGCTAAGGAAGGATAGCTCAACACCAATCATTTCCTCATTCTAGCTTGGGATCAATGTTGAATTTATTTAGAGTAAAATTACTTGTGTTTATATGTTTTCTTGAGCTCAAGGACTCCATTAATGGAGTCCTATGTGTTTTGAAGCTTTATTTTTTAGATTTGAAATTTAATGTCTTGTTTCTAAATGTCTTTATTTTGTGATTGTTTTCGAATGGGTCTTCAAGGCACACTCACCCTTGGGAGGGTAGAGTAACCTTGGAGGGGTAGATGGAAATGATTCCTATTAGTGTAGAGTCTCCTATATGTGGAGGGAAAAACTTGGGGTAACATGATACCCATGATGCCAAGAAGGGCCTGAGTGCCCCTAGGAGGCATAAGGAGGTTATTCAGGATTGCATCTTGTGAAGATGGTCCCTTTTCAAGTCCATGTGAGGCTTGTGTGTTCTTGTTTATTCTTGGCTTTCTCCTACAGTGAGGTTTACCACTACCCCTATTCTAGAAGGTCTCTTGATCATATTTCCATTTTTTCATCCTTGTGTTGGGAAGCTTTCTAGTGTATGAGTTTTCTGGTTGTTTGTCTTCTTGTTGTGTTGTCAGTTTGTATCCCGTTCCAGTTTGGATCCCCAACCTCGGGGGTGGCCTTGTAAAGGCCTAGGTTGGGAGGTGAGCCTCCATGGTCAACCTCAACATTTTTTTTTGGGTTCTTGAAGGGATAGCAAAGATGGATAACACCCTTATGTGGAAGACGGGTATGACTAGAGAATCATCATTTGTAACCTACGTTGTTTAAGGCTTTCTTTTTTGGCAAAGTTTGTATTTTGACTATCAAGGAGTTTTGTAACCTATGGTGTTTAAAGAATTTCATTATCTCTATAGTTGCATTAAGATTTAGGAAAGGGTTGTAACGTGGTACTATTGTCATACTCTTACCCATATTGCATCTTGGAGAATAAAAATGGAAGTTTATGATCATACCTTATTGAAATTTGAAACAAGATTGTGAGACCTTATAGTTTAGAAATTCTACTAATTTTCTTATAAACTATGATTGATCCTTGTAGAGAAATAAATTCTAAATGGCATAATTATGTTTTAATGCTTGTATGATGGGATATTCCTATTATGATCATATAATTAAGCTGCTTAGAAATTCTATGGATTAGAAATTATTTTGTAAATAAATGTCATTGTTAATATTAGAGTAGATATTCTGTAACCAAAAGGAAACGTTACTTGTATCATAGTGTTAATATTTATACTCTTTAACAAAAGAAAATGGAAATATTATTTCTTAACACTTAGAAGAATTTAGAATTTATTTTTTTCTTAGAAAATTTAAAATGCTCTATTTTTAAAATTCCTTCCACCAAAGTATGGGGATTAAATTATAGATTCATTTGATTAAATAAAATTTTAAAAAAATGGCTCTACATACCCCCTGTTTTGGGAAATACAGGCAATCTTCATCAGTAAATTAATTAAAATAATTACCTTTTTATTTTACTTTCTTTACCAAAAAAACTACCCTGTTTATAAAGGAAACAATTATTATAATAGCTATGTTTTTATCAAGCATGAAATTTTAAAAAAGAAATAATAATAAAAATGAATTTTTTTTTAATGCAGAGCGCGGACTGGTTCAAGCTTTGTCGTGGTTCATTCTTGGGTCGGTGAGGAGGGCCGAGACCCTATGTCGTGGCCCCCTCTGTGTTAGAGTGGGGCAGGGAGGGCCGGCCTCTCCCTAGCCGCCGCTGCTGTCGCCCACCTTAGTGGGTCGGGTCACGAGGTCTAGCGGGCCACCCACTGTGCCTTCACAGTGGGAGCAATGCCGCCACCACCAGCTCCCCACTGCTCACCCCCCACCACCCAGCCGGTTTACAAGCCACCCCACCTGTGGATTTGTCCCCCCCTTTTGTCCGCTATGTATTTCGCCGCCGCCCTTGCCTTGTGGCACTCTCAGACATTAGGGTAGGGTTTTTTTTTTAGAGAAAGGGAAAAACTTAATGCATTAGTGTTGTATAGTTATGTTAAATTTTAAAAGATTAGAATCGACTATCTTAGATTAGATTCGGTTTTAAAATTGTTAACTAGGTTTGATTTAATTAGCTTTAATGTTAGACTAGAGTATTTTTTTTTTGTTTTGAATATAATTTCTAAATAAATGTAGATAAGATTTCTTTTATGGCATAAAGAACAGTTTTGAAATATTAAATAAATGATTTAAAGTAAAGTTTTATTTAAAAATAGTAATTAATTTGGTTTTTATACTAACATAGATTAAATGTGATTTATTTACTTCTTTTGATTTAGTATCCCTTTGAAATGGTAATTGATATATTATCTAAATTAGGTTAGAAGTTAGAATGATTCATAGGAAATGATATCAGATTAAATATTTTTTTTTAAATTTATTATTTAATTTATACTAATAGGAAGAAGGGCAGTTAAAATCTTTAGATATAGAGTTTAAGGTTCAAGATTAGATGTGTTAGTTTCTTTTATTTAAAGACTATTAAATTTTAAATAGGAAAAATTATATAATTTTATGTGGGGTTTAAAACATTAAATATTCAATAAAATTATTCTTTTAAAGTTAATTAGTGTTTAGATGTAATTATCAACACTCTTTGACCAATTTTCTGTATAGTTGAGCTTGGTCAAACCTTGGCCATTTGACTCAATTTTCAAACCCGGTGTTCAATGCAGTCTCTGGACCTTAGGGTTTTAGTTCGTGCCTTTTAGAGGTAGTTGACTTTTGGGTCAACCTAGGTTGACTTTCTAGTCAACCATCTCGATTTGTGTGCCTAAGTCCTCCATAGGGCTTAGTAGGCCCTAGTACCGTCCCTTCACATATTTTGGAGTATGGTTGACTTTTGGTAAACTCTAGTTGACTTTTAGTCAATTATCTCGGTTTGCGTGTAGATAAAGCTTGTAGCTTAGGGAACCCTATAGGATAGCTCTGAAAGCTATTCCTCCCTATGTAACCTTTCTTGTTTCTATTTTCCTCTTGCACCATTTTGCATGCACATGTTACCTTTGAGGTAGTTCAGTTATCCTCTTTAGTGTGTTTTTAAAAAAAAATTTGATCTTGTGTTTTTGCCCAAGTTTTGGGCATGACATAAAGAGATTAAACTAGAGTATATTAGCATCAAGGAACATATAGCAGATATATTTACTAAACCTTTGCCAAAAGATACTTTTGAATATCTCAGAGGTATGCTTGGGGTGATGCCCTCTCCCAATGGAAACTAAAATGATGTAAATGTGCATTAGTCCAATGGATCTTAGAGCTATATCATTCTCTGGACTTGATGTATGGATCTACTCCTTAGGGGGAGTGATCACAGGAGAATACTATGAAGTACATTTGGGTGATCTTGCACCTAGCTGATTGGACATGAAGATTTGATAAACCTACACCTTACAGATGAGTTATGGCACCCTTTTCCATTGTTGCCAAAGGGGGAAGGAATCTATGTGAAAATCCCTACAAATGAATCTACGTGAATGTGTAAAATTAATTGTGGGCATGAATTACGAATCTGAAAGTATATTTGATGGATTGTAAATGATGTATACTTTTTATAGGTAATGTGTGTATCTTAGCAAGGGGTTATGTAATTATTTGTATGATGGAAAGCCTTAATTGGCTGACCTAATTAATTATGTATTAGGAAAGCTTAATTGGTCGACCTAATGAATTATTGTAAAAGGGTATATATGAATGATTTTTTCTTATGGAGAAGATGTGATAGAGAAAAAGGTATAGAGATGTGTGGAAGTTGTGAAGCTTGTTAACTGCTGGATACAAAGCAGAGTTGATACTTCATTGGAACTGACCGAGCAAAGACATTTTCTATCAGAAAGTTCATTGGAATGTGTATTTTCTTTATACACTTGATTCATATTATAAATCCTTGAGGGTTTCCTTAACCTTCTTTGGGCAATGTGCCTTGGCAGTGAGCTTACTATTTTCTCTTAACTCCTAACAGGGTCTGTCTCCTAATAGGGACTGTGCACTGTAATGCTGTAAAAAGCTCTTAACAGGGCTAATATCTTTTAACAAGGATACTATACTCTCAGTACATTATTTGTGCGTGTTAATTCCCACCGGGGTTTTACCTTTAACAGGGTTTCCTCGACAAAAAATATTGTGTAATGGTGTTGGCATTTACTGTGTTATCATTTACATTTGTAGATTTGGTTTATAAAGTTTAAAGTTTAATAATATATATCACAACTAATTCACCCCCCCTCTCAGTTGTATTGTAGACTATTATTCCTAAAAATTTCTTATGATCCCTTGCAGCTGGGTTGGGTACTCTTGAGTTGGTCATGGATATGTTTTCTTTGGCATGATGGTAATTTGTTTTGTTATCTGGATAACTTTGTTGCCTCGATTGATTTTGGAATTATTAATGCATAGGTCTTGTTGGAGGATTGGTTTTTGTGAGTGGTAATCATGTTTCTACCAGGATTGAATGTTATATCTTTTATAGAGCAATATATGGCAGTATTAATTAATATAATATGAAATTAAAATACCTTATAATAATAATTATAAAGTATATTCATAAATTAATGTCTTCTTACAATAATAATATTTAAATGGTTATGTATATATACATAGGCATATGGGTGCACACATATGCACATGTTTATATATATACCAAGATAAGAATTAAATAATTATATGTATTTATGATTTGTGTAATAAAATTGTTATAAGACTATATAGAAAATACTAAAGTAATTATCAACTTATTAAATATTTACCTTGAGATGAATTCCTTAATGGCTAAGGTAAATAAAATTAACTAAGAGATATTAAATATAGGAATACCTTGTGTTAGAGATAATATGCATTACTCTTTACTAAAGTAAATAAACTAAGAATGGTATATTATGCGGGAATATCTTACAACTAATGAATGATTTAATAATTAAGTTCTAAACTATTAACCAACCTTTGGTTATGAATGGTTGCAACTGTTGCAACTTTCCCGTGCAACCACTCTAGTAAGATACTTATGGGAGGAGTTTGGAAAAGAAAAAGGGGAATAAAAAAAATTCTCAGAGAAAAACTATTTTGATATAGGGTAGAAATCATTATTTTAGATGAGAAGAAGCATAGTGGAGGCTTGAGGTTGTATCTAGAAGAAGCACAGTGGAGGCTTGAGGTTGTATCCAGAAGAAAACCTTGTGATTGTAGAGTCTGAAGGAGTTTGGAAAGTGGCTAGAGTGATCTAAGAAC
The DNA here is from genome assembly GCA_018584345.1 of Thuja plicata. Classification (NCBI taxonomy): domain Eukaryota; kingdom Viridiplantae; phylum Streptophyta; class Pinopsida; order Cupressales; family Cupressaceae; genus Thuja; species Thuja plicata. Next base: position 159,103 of record MU228546.1, read on the forward strand.
TTCTCCCTCAAACAATTTCTCTGTAGGACTCCAGGTAGGATCTATCCTAGAAGGAGATCCTCCACATGTATTTACTATGTTTTGTGTGCATGTATTATTGCTTATTATTACTTCTCTAGATCAGAGAAAACTTCTAGAATTTATGTTACTATGATGTTTTCATTATATGTCTGAGTATTTGGATAGGGAAAAATTCTTAAAAGGTGGTGGGGATATATGTAATATGAAATATTCTTTCTGTATGAACTTTTAATATGTTGTATGTGGTTTAAGAATCTGGTGTTTTCCAATTATTATTCCTTTTGATGTGCTTTGGAGTGCTTAGAAGCCTCTAGGAACTTTCAGGCATGAATAGGAATTACTCTTTGGATAAACTTTATGTTTTCTGTTTATGTCTTTGTACACCTTATATCAAACTTCAGAAAATGGGACAGATTTAGTTTAAGGGAAAGGTGGGTTTGAGGGGTGTTTTGGAAGGGAAACAGGGATATCTCAACTGGGTATTCCTCTGATTCTTCTTCCAAAGCACCCATCATGCCAAGTGTTTCCTACAAAGTCAATCTACAACCCACTATCCTTGCTAAACACAATATTCTCCCAACTATGCAACTCTAGGCTCCAACTTTGCAGGTCACATGACCAACTATGCAAGAGGTAGGCTCAAGTGTGTAGGACCCTCCCCAAATACACAGGTTCAAGCCCCAACTAAGAAGGACCTTCACCAACTACGCAGGAAGGGTGAAAACTGCGCAGGACTTCCATTAGGGTCAATTTTGGGTTTTTTTTTTTTTTTGAGGTTTAGGGTTTCCATACTAACCTGAGGATGATGTAATTTTATGTTTGAATTATTGGTTAAATAATTTATCTATCAGTAGTATATCTTGTGCATTTTGATGCATAGGAACTAGTTTATTCTGGTGGTCTCAGTCTGATTTTAGCCTTAGGGAGAAACATAAAATACAACATTTAAGTATAAGCTACATAATCTTAATTCCTTATACTTTAAGTTGCATTTTATGTAATACTTTTAGGATGTTTGAGAGTCGTTTCATCCTCCTAGGAGTTCAAATAAAGATTCTAGATTTTGAAGGTTTTAGGAAATTTCAGACCTAGCCAAATTTTAGGAATCAGCATGTTTTCTGCAACATGATCTTATTATGATGTTTTGTGGTTTGAGTTGGTACCAGAGGTACTATTGATATGGGTTTGTAGAATATTTGATGTTGATTATGTATGGTACATTTTGATGTCTTCTTATGTGTAATCTACCATCTTGAATGCCAGATTAGGGTTGAGGAATGTTTAGTGGAATAGGGACAATCAATGATCTCCTAAACCCAATCCAATGATGTTAGGATTTTATGATTTATGTTGGATGAGGTACTTGATGTAATTATGTTGTTGAGAACCTCTTTTTGACGCATTTGATGCAATGTGGATGTTTTTTATCCATCTGTGTACCTGATTGTGGTTTAGGGTTATCCAGAGGATTCGAGATAACTAGTAGTTTCCTAAACTCAATTATTTGATGTTATGACACTGTTATGGCTTCTTTTTGTAGACACCTAAAACTGGGCAGGTGTCCTCTTATCAATCCAATATGCAAATCTCAGCCAAATGCTCTAAATTTCATCAAAATGGATCAAATAAATTTTAAATGGACATTTATCAATCAAATTGGACAAAATCAATACAAATCAAAGGATTAAATAAATAATGACATCAAATGATAAATATAAGCCTAAAGGGATTAAACAAACTATATAATTGATCTTAATCAATTAATTATATATTTTAAATCAAAAATCAAATTGAACCTATTCCCCTACATAGCTAATTTAATTAATTGATTGAATTTAATTAATTCTAATGTCCTTCAACATAAATTTGAGCAACCAATGAGAATTGAGAACATAAAGCACATGAATCACTCCTAATTTGCAATCTCAATCACTCATTTTGAACTTTCAATCTCAATCACTCAAATTTGTCCCTTTGTCCAAACCTTTGAGACAACCATTTAAATTGTCCCCCCATTTGAAACCATCTCAAAGCCTCTCTCTCAACCAAGGATTAATCATGATCAAGTAACTTTTCCCCCTACACTTGGGAAAATCCTATAAATAGAAGCCATTTTGAGAGCATAAATATCCTAGAAAATTTGAATGCAAAGCATCATTACTATATGAATTTCATAGAAAATTAAGAGCAATTGAGAGCATATCATAGTAATTTAGCATAATGGAGAGAATTTTGAGAGAATTTGAGTCCAATTTCATAGAAAATTTAGAGAATTAAGAGGTAGTTAGGCATTATCTTTATCAATTTCTCATTATAGGATTGTCACTAGTAGAGATTAAGGCTGAGAGCTCTATTACCAAAGCTTAGTTGAGATGTTAAATTCTTTATTTGTCAATTCTTTAGATTAAATTGTATTATTGTTCCATAGAATTGATAGATAGCACCTTTATTTCATGAAGGTATGATTTATATATACACAAATGATGCCCACCATGGAGCTTTGAGCCTATAAATTAAAGTTTAAAGTTTAACTCTTGTAATTGTTTAAATCACGCGTAGCTGACTGCAAAGTCACACCTAGCTGACTACAAAATAATGCGTAAGACACTAAAAATTAATTCTTATAAGCTATAAAATGATGCATTCTACAGTTTATGTGTTATTTCTTTTAGATTGATAAATTTAGATTTCTAAATCTTTGTTACTCTATTTTTTGCAGATGAATAGACACCTGAAAGTACAGAAACTAGAGGTGTGCATCAAAAGGCTAAACAAAGAGGTAAGGGTTCAAAAAAAATATTTCAAAGAGCTTCATAATTCTAACATTTTAGAAAATTTAGAGAAGGAAGAAGCTTTATATGACCATTATGTTAAAATTGTGAATGCTTACAAACAAAAATTTCAATCTTTGAATTGAGTTCATGCATTAAGTCCTTAAGGTGTTCTTATGCATTTCTTGCTTCAAAGACTTAATTGCATTTCAATTTTTCTTTTGTTTTGCTTCACTTTGTTTGTTTGTGTTGACTAACTTGTTTGTGGAGCCAGAGAAGGAATGATCACCACTAGGTGAGTGAGAAATTTAAAAATAAAAACACCCTCAAAAAATCACCTAGCTTTTGCTAGCGTCAAAAGAGGTATTTTTATCATCAAGCTCGCTTTGCTTAGATTGTGGGAAAAATTCATTGATATATAGCTAATTAGGGACACCCTATTATTTTCCATCACAAACAAAACATTAGGTATATGCTCTCAACTTTTTGAAGTTGATCAAAAAGCCAAAAATGTTGAGTTTGGGGTGGTAGAAAGAAAGGGAGGATAATTGAACCACACATTTCATTGCTAAGAACCTCTTTGTTATGAGGTTGAAAAAGAACATAAGTGATTGAAGTGTTTGGAACAAAGAACAACAATAGGGATATGATCTTCACTCTTTGAGTGAATCAAATTACCAAACTTGATGAACTAAGTTTAATTTCTTGCTTTCTATATTTGCTAGATAGTTTAGATCCTTAGAGGGCCTGCCTCCCGAGTACATCCTTATGAGGAGGGTGAGAGGGAATGAACCAAAGTGGGAGATAATCGCTTAAGTAGTGATACTATCTGATTCACTATAAACAAATGCACTCTTCCTTAATGGGTTGTAGTGACTATGTTATGCTTAATTTTCTTCACTTCCTCTAGTAGTCCTACGGGATTGTGCAAATCATAATTTTGTGCATGTGGGAAGCTCGCAAGGATGCAAAAGAACTTTTCATGATCTAGAATAGAGGTGTTATCTAAATCCTTGATAAGTAGAACCTACCTTTTAGAGCCAACAATGTTTAAAATCCAAATATGACTCTAGGTAGATTGATTGGAATCTATTCCTATTTAAGAGCCATTGAAATGACCGAGAACATACACATTAGTGTGTTTTAGGGTTATGATACAAAATTAATGTGTGTGATGCATTTATATTTACATTTTCAAGCAAGAATTTAATTATATAGATCTTATCACAGTATTAAACTTTTAAAAATCCTAAATACTATGAAAATAATCCTGCTCTGCAAAGTACCGTGTAAAAGAAGAAAACAACGCCTAAAAAACTTTATATGATTCCAACACACTTGAAATAATTCCTATTATTACTAAAGTGATTCCTAACTCACTGGAAACTGCTGCCTATGAATATTAAAACATAACCTACAAATAGGCAAACGCCACTTGCAACCTGCAGAGTGCCATGTATACAAATTCCAATTGATACCTATACGGTGTAAAGTGACACCTATATGGTATAAAGTGATGCCCAAAAATAAATAAGGGTAGATAATGGACATTTCCCAAGGGTGTGAAAACAACTTGATCATATTTTTGGATACCCTTCTAGATTTTCTACCTGTGCATACTTTCAGTTTGATTAGAATCCCGCATTATTGGATAATTTTTAAAATCATTAATAGATTGATCAAAGAGGTGACAAAAGCCAAGTTTCTTGATCAATTCTCATGTCAACTTTCACCTGATCACATTATGTCAAGTCTACCCTGCAATCCGACGGAACTTACCTAAGGCAGGAGTTTCCTTTTCCTAGTGACAATTTTACTTCTTCACAACAACCAACTCAACAACCAAACAAAGAAGTAGAACCAAATATGGCATTTCCATTTGGAAACATGGATCCCAAACTAATCAAAAATGCCAATAGAGATAACAACAATAATAACAAAAATGGCGAGGTCAATAACAATGGGGACCATGGAAGAGGAATAGACCTTAACACTCAAGGGGTAGACCCTAATAAAAATGGAGGAAATGTGAACCCTAATGAGGAAGAAGAAACCAAAGAAAAGGTTAATGAGATGGTCCAAAGTCCATTCTTCATGAAGCTCATGGAGAAAGTGTTAGAAAGGGATAGGGAGAACTATTTCCTAGACTTAGCACAAGCAGGGACTAAACTCCCTCACAATTTTGATGGTGATCAACTCAAGCAAAAAGAAGAAGAAGCAAACCTGATCGACATAATGAAAAAAAAATTTAAATTATTCCAAATGAAATTGGACACAATGAAACAAAGTGGGGCTCCTAAACCCTTTTCTATCAAAGCTTTGTGTCCTTTTCTATTTAAAAAGACACTAATTATGGTCTCATTCCCTAATAATGTTGTTTTTCCAAAATAGGACAAGTATGAAGGAGCATCCAATCCCAAAGATCATTTAAGGGAATTTTGTGCATTGAGATTGGATTTCATGCATGACACAACATAATTAATGAGGTCATTCCCTAGAAGTTTAGGAGGCATGGCAATGGAGTGGTTTTCCAAGTTACCCTATGACATCTATACTTTCGAGGAATTAGCCTCTGAATTTTTAACTCACTATTCCTATAATATCAAACACAAGGTTATAGTGATTAACTTATGTAATACCAAGAAATGAGAAGGAGAAGGATTCCTACTTTTCTTACAAATGTGGAGAGCGGTATTCGCTAGATACCCTCAAAGTGTACCCAAAAAGGAGAAGATGGATATCTTCATTAATAGCTTGAGTAATGAGATGAATTATTGGTTAAAGTTGCAATGTCCTAGGTATTTTCAAGACCTCATTGAGAGAAAAGTTACCATGGAGGAGGTATTGGTTAAAAGTGGAGAACTTAAGCTTTATAAGGATAATAAGAATAACAACAGCAATACCTCCAATAACAATCAAAATAGGAATCCTCCTAACAATAACCGATTTTGGATGAGGAACAAAAATAAAGGTGTGGTTAATGATGGAGTTGTGGAAAACAATTTTAAGGCCACTCCTTTTACTCTCACAAGAACACCTACTCAAGTTAACAATGCAATTCAAGCACCCAAAGTGCCTCTCAACAACAACAATAATAATAACAACTTTGTGAATAATCAAGGGGCTAACAAGAGTAAGCCTATCTTTGCACCAATGCCTAGAAGGATGTTCACACCTTTGGGTGAGCCACTTGAGAATGCATTGAGAACCCTAATTTATAATAAGATTATTGATTTATCGAGGGCTCAACCCTATTAACCACAAATCAAGCCTAATTGGTGGAGTGAGTCCAACCATTGTGAATACCATACGAATCAAGGACACAAAACCAATGATTGCATGCGCCTAAGACATGTGGTGCAAGATTTTATTGACAATGGAATAATTAAGATAGAAGGGCCCCTAAAAAATGAGGATCATACAACCTTTAAGAAACATTTCTTTAATCATGAGAAAGGCAAGTCTTAAAATTTGAACAAACAAGGCAACAATCCTAAGGGTAAAAAAAATGTCAATTTTGCTCATCATTATGACAATACTATCAATACATTATCTGGACATGAGCATGTTGTTAATGTTGTGGTGATTAAGGAACAACCCAAAGTTGAGACTTCTAATGTTATCACTAGGGGGAAAGCATCAAGAATTACCCTACAAGGGGGTACTCCTAAACTTATTGGCCCTACACAATCAAGTATTTTGGCTAAACAACTATCCAATCCAACAAAGCCTTATAGTTTGGTTGATCAATTGAAAAATACTCCAACAAAAATTTATATTTTGGAGTTATTGAAACTTTCTCCCAATCACAAGGATATCTTGGAAAAAGCTCTAGTGGAGACTAATGTTCCTATAAATTTGGAGGAAGATAAGTTTCAAAACATGGTAGGACATCTCATTGCACCACATTGCCTTTCATTTTCCAAACAAGATGATATGCCCATTACTCATCCTAAAAATTTACCCTTTCATATAGAAGTCCTAATCCAGAGACATAGGGTAGAGAGAGTTTTCATTTATGGGGGAGATGGTCTCAAAAATTGTACTTTGAACCTTGTCAAGTCTTTATGGTTAACCAAATCATCCATTGATCCTAAAAAGAAGATTACCATTAAGGCTTATGATGAGGAAGAAAGGTCTTTGAAAGTCATGATTGTTTTACCCATTCAAGTTGGACCTATCAAGAAAAAAACTGTATGTCAAGTCCTTGACATGAAGCTAACTTATAATATCTTATTGGGGAGGCCATGGATTCATGAGATGCAAGTGGTGCCTTCCGCCTATCATCAATGTATAACATTTCCACACATGGGTGAAGAAATCACAATTGGAGGAGATTCTAATCCCTTTCAATATTGCAACACATTGAAACCTACTCATGAGCTATTTATTCCTCATAATAGGGAAGGATTCATCCCTAATGTAATCATTGAAGAAGCTAAAGAAGAAGGTTCAAAGTTAACATCAAATGCTACATCTATCTCAAACCCTAATCAAACTAACTTAACTACATCAACTAAGAGAAAGGAGAAAGTGAGTTATGAGGGTCAAAGTTCACATGAAAATTTAGTTAAAATAACTACACCAAAGGTAGAAAATTCAAGACCTTCCAAGGATGAGAGAGAACAAGCCAAAAGGGATCAATATCAAAAGATGAGCAAAATGATGCATAACTTTGAAAAGCAATGTAGAATCAATTCCAAAGGACTGGGGGAATATTACGTTTCCCTATTTGATTTGCCAACTTCTCCTAAGACACATGAGAATCCATCAAGTGCTCATCCACCTCACAAATATAACTCTCATTTTGTAAGAGAGAGTGAAAAATCAGCCCTAGAAAAGGAGGACAATGACATTTTACAATGGCTTTACAAAGAGGAAGATACTTCAAAGAATCCCATGGAAAGAGTACAACACATCAATATCCAAACTGATCAATATGGAAAGGGATATCAAATTATGAAAAAAATGGGATACAAGGGAAGAGGACCCTTAGGAGTTATGAATAGAGGATTGCTAGAACCCATCGAACCCGCTTGGAGATCAAAAGATGAGAAATCTAGAATAGGTTATCAAGACAAAGGAGAAAGTTCAAGCCCTATGCATGATTTTCATGAACATGTACACATGGTAGAATCCAAGAGTGAGGATGATTCCAAAGATTATGAGTGGGATTCCCTATCCAAAGACTCTTGTCATGATAAAGAGGTTGATGTTATTCACACTTATGCTACCATTCCTAAGGCAAAAAGTCAAGACAATGAGAATCTAGGTTCGAATTCTACACAAGCATCAAATGAACCTCAATAATCTAATGTAGGTCAAGCATCTAGGAACACTCAATGGATAGGTGAACCTTGGGTACCTTCATGGGGGGGGGGGGGGGGGGGTGGTGATTAAAACATTATATTTAATCCACATGCTTTCTTTCCCATGAAAATCCATGAGGACTCTAATGAGGAAAATTTTGACCCTACATCCATGGAACATCTTGACTAGGCACATGTTCTAGACCTAAGCGATACAATTTACGAACCATCAAAAAAGGTCATGTCCTTAAATCCTTTGAATGAAAACTTTCCTAATGAGTATTTATCCTTGCTTCATCCCAAACTCATTGATTGGGACTTAAGCAAACCAAATGACCTATTATACTTTCCCAATGAAAATGTAATGGCCCAATACCTAAACGTGGTTGAGCCATCTTCTTCCACCAATGAATAAAATCCAAAGATAATGATAGAGGTAGGGGTTCAACCTCTTAATCCATGAAGTAAAAGAAAGAAATTCAAAAAAATGAAAAGGTCTAGTAGTGAAAACCACCATGTGGCAGTGTTAGAACCTAAAAAGGTAAAAATATCAGATGTTTCCAAAGGTGAAAACCCAACTATGGCACCTAAGGAAGAGAGGTTTGATAACCTACCAGAACATGATGATGAGAGATCTCCTATTCTCATAGAGCCAACAGAAAAGGTTAACATTGGAGCTGACTTGGAACCCAAGTTTATTCACTTAGCAACATCTTTAACCTAATCAGAAAGAAAGGAGTTCATCGAATTCTTTCAAGAAAAGAAAATTAACCTTTTGTGGTCATGTGCTGACATGATAGGGTTATATCCAACCTTCATAATGCACCATATTAATGTGGGACCTGACGTCAAACCTGTCAAATAGAAGTTGAGAAAAATGCACCCACATGTAGCTCTCAAAGTCAAAGTAGAATAAAAAAAGCTCCTAAAGGTTGGATTTATAAGAGTAATAGCTTATGCAGAATGGATATCCAACATTGTACCAGTTTCCAAACATGAAAAATACATTAGAGTATATACAAATTTTCAAAACCTTAACCTTGCATTTCCTAAGGATGATTTTCCACTACCTAGCATTGATGCTATAGTGGATTTAACAGTGGAACATTCTATGTTCTCATTAATGGATGGATTTAGTGGATATAATCAGATTTGCATAGCACCCAAAGACAAATAAAATACCTCTTTTACATGTCCTTAGGGAACCTTTTGTTGGAATGTGATGCCCTTCGGTCTCAAAAATACCAGAGCAACTTACCAAAGAGAAATGACCACTATCTTCCATGACATGATGCATACCTTTTTAGAGGACTATGTGGATGATATTTTAGCAAAGTCACATCAAAGAAAATATCATCTTCTTATACTTGAAGATATTTTCACAAGGTTAGAACAATTTAAAGTGAGATTAAACCCAAAAAAATGTGCATTTGGGGTTCAATCTGGCAAGCTCTTAGGTTATATAGTTTTAACAAAATTTATAGAAGTGGATCCAAAGAAAGTACAAGCAATAATGGAAATGGAAAATCCCAAAAATATTATTCAAATGAGGTCACTTCAAGGAAGACTTCAATCCATTAGGATATTCATTTCTCATTTGGCGGAAAAGTGCCATTCATTCGCAAGATTGCTACATAAAGATACTATTTTTACATGGGATGATGAATGTGAACAAGCCTTCACTTTGTTGGAAACATACTTGGTCAACACACCTATCTTGATGCCTCCTATCAAAGGAAAACCATTATTACTATATATTTCAGCAATGGAAAGATCTTTAGGAGTTTTGTTGGCACAAGAGGATGATGAAGGCAAAGAAAGAGCTATTTACTATTTGAGTAGAACTTTTATCAAATATGAATTGAACTATAGCTTCATGGAAAGAGCTTGTCTAGCGGTGTTTTTTTCCTTACAAAAACCAAGACACTACATGTTGATGCACAAAGTGAATTTTATTGCAAAGATTGACCCCTTAAAGTACTTGCTTAGTAAAACAACCCTAACTGGAAGGATTGCTAAATGGGTAATGGTTCTTAGTGAATTTGACATTGAATATGTGGACCATAAAGCTATCAAGGGCCAATTTATTTATGATCAATTGGTTTAAAATCCATTAGAGTCTACTTATCCTATCCAAGTTTAATTCCCCGATGCAGAAATAGTCAATGTGGAAGCTAAGGCATGGAAGCTATATTTTGATGGATCCTACACTCAAAATGGTTCAGGGGCAAAATTTTTATTAATCACACCTCAAGGATACACCATTCCAAAATATTATAAAATTTTGTTTCCATGTACAAAGAACATTGCAAAATATGAAGCTTTAGTCATAGGCATCAAACTGGCTTTCGAATGGAACGTTACAAAACTACAAGTTTATGGGGACTCTCAATTAGTCATCAATCAAATAAATGATGAATATCAAACCAAGGATGAAAATTTTATGCCATATAAGAGAATGGTAGATGACTATAAAAATACTTTGCCTTAATCACATTTGAGAAAATTCCAAGAGACAAGAATAGAGCTGTAGATGCTATGGCTACCTTGTCTACATTACTCCAAATACCTAATCAGAACACAAGGTATGAATTATTGGTGGAAGAGTTCATAAAACTAGATTTTGACTTACGTGACACCAACATAATTTCCCTTATTGATGGACATGACTCACCTTGGTATGGACCAATTTATTCCTATCTTAAAGAACAAGTTTTACCTATTGAACAAACCTGTGCCCAAATAAGACATTTTATAAGACAAGCTATTCGTTATACCATCCTATCAGACACATCGCATCACAAAGGTCTTGACAGAATGCTTCTTAGGTGTCTAGAGGATGAGGAATAAAGATTAGATTTAAAAGATGTTCATGAGGGGATTTGTGGGTCACATTCAAGTGGTTTAAATTTAGCTAAGAAGATCCTTCGTATGGGGTACTTCTAGAAAACCTTAGAAAAAGATGCTTTCCACTTTGTCAAAGTGTGTGCAAAATGCGAATACCATGGAGGCATGATCCATGCACCTGCACAAGAATTCCATCCTTTTATCACACCATGGACATTTTACCAATGGGGTTTTGATCTTATTGGAATTATTTATCCACCTTCTTCCAATGGTCATAAATATATCATTACAACAATAGAATATTTTACCAAATAGGTAGAGGCTGTACCTCTAACAACTGTGACTAGAAAACATATTTCAATGTTTATCCTTATTCACATCATTTGCATATATGGTATTCCTCATGCCATTATCATATATAATGGAAAACAATTCAAGAATAAAGATGTGGATGAACTTTGTGAAACTTTTCATATAATACACCATTCTTCCTCCATTTACTATCCTCAAGGTAAGGGACAAGTTGAAACCAAAAACAAGAATATTCTCAAAATATTGAAGAGATCGGTTGATAAATCAAGAAGATATTGGCATGTGCAGATAAACCTGGTATTTTGGGCATACAAAACTAGCATCTATACACCTATTGGAGCTACACCGTTTTCCCTAGTTTATGGGGTAGAAGCCATTTTACCATTGGAGGTTGAAATCCCATCCTTGTGAGTTTCATTACATGGATTAATCAATGATGAGGATTATAGGGTGACCTGGATTCAACAATTGGAAATGTTGGAGGAACACCAAACACAAGCTTATGAACATTTGAAGGTCTATCAGAATAGAATCTCAAGAAACTACAACAAGCATATCAAACCAAGAACCTTTCAAGTGGGAGAGTTAGTGTTAAGAGAAATCCTGAAAACCAAGAAGATAGGGAAAATAAGGGAAAATGGGAAGAAAATTGGCTTGGAACTTTTGTCATTACTTCCTCTTTTGGAATGGGAACTTACAAGTTAGCTGATTGTGATGGTGATGAATTACAAGAGCCTATTAACAACATCCATCTAAAGAGGTTTCATACCTGATCAAATGAAAGAGTATAAGAGGAAAGAGTATTGGACAAGTGTGTATCAGATGATTTGAGCATCATTCTTTGTACATGAGAAACTTCAAAATTCAAAAACATTGAGAAAGTTTAAAATCCATAAACATGAGAAAAATCAAAAAGTCAAAAAAATGGAAAAGCAGAAAATCAAAAAAAGGAGAAAATTGAGAATGAACAAATTAAAAACATTAAAAAATTAAAAAATGATTGTCTTGGTGAAAACCTAGCAAATAGGCGCCTTGATGATTTAAAAAAAAATTGAAAAAAGAGAAAAAAGTGCCTTGGTGAAAACCTAGCAATAGGCGCCTTGGTAGCAAAAAAAAAAAACAGATCAATAAACCCAAAAGGTGAAAACCTCACAAATAGGCACTTTTTGATCCCTTAGGTCTTTCCTAGTCACATTTGTACATATTTTCTTTTCATCATCTCATTTGTTCAAATCTTTCATTGCATCCATCATTTGTGCATAGTCATAATAAAGTCTCTCAGCTGCATTGTTGCATACTAGGTTTCATTTGCCCATGTTTCACATGGTTACAATTATCACTTGGGGGAAAAGTATTAGTTTTTGGTACCAAGGGATTCAAAAGAGATATATTTTGATCACATATTAGGGCAACTTTTTAGAATTTTAGAGGAGAGATATTATTGGACCTTTGATGGATATCATTGTTCAAACCCAAGTGTTTGACCTTACAACTTGATCCTTGAACTTCATTTCCTTATTTTATTGGGATTAAAAAATTGACAAAACCATAAATGATCAGAATGTTTGGAATTATTTTGAAAATCTTGATACGAAGCAAAACACTTGAAGCTTTTTGATGATATTCTTTATTTTTATAATGTCTTTTTAGCTAATCTATGATGTTTTGACTAGATTGGCGATGATGAAGATATGATATTTTTCTTGACTTTGAGTGAGTGTTTTGAGGAAAATCCACCAACTTTTGTGAATTCATCTAAAGACATGGTCATCAAAGAACCATCGAGGACTTTCATATAGGAAGGGGGATTTACCTTTGTTTGTTTATGCAAAATGCTACATTGGCTATTTAGATCTTCCATATCTTAATACCAAAATCCACTTGCAACATTGAATTTGATGAAATCGGTATTCATACTCCCATAGTTGGTTATTCAACTATTGAGGGTTGTACTATTTTCCCAAGGGGTTACCAAAACAAGATGAAAGTGGTATTCATATCATCATGATGTGGTTAGTAATGATTTTAATTTCTCCTAGTTCCACAATGCTCAATGATAAAAATGTATCTCTTTTGCGTTTCTTTCGCAAAAAGCTAGTGACATTTAGTTGCATTGCATTGCATTTTCATGTTAGATTAATTGCATGTTTAAAGGATTTTTCAAAGTTCAAAGGGGTTAATAATTTTGGGGGATTCAAATTTCAATTATCCTTATTTCAAATAAATGATGTAAGATTATCTTTTGCATTCATATCATTAATCATTAATCATTGTATTAGAAAATAAAATCAAAAGAAGCATTAAGCATTAACATTTTTCCCTCCATTTAAAGATTGCATTTCATATAAAGTTATATACATCAAAATCCAAAAATATACTTGTATTCATTTTACCATTGCATTGCATAAATCATTAAATTCATCATAAATTAGAGAAAGCATATAGAAATATTCACATCAATCATTTACATCCATCTATCTATGTCATATATAAGATAAACAACATTCATAACATAACAAAAATAAATGCGTCATAGACATCATATAGATCTGCATATAAAGATATCTCACATCAACATCATAAACACATCATGGTTATCAAAGAAGATCATCACATAAATGTCCATCAAAACAAGATCCATAACATTTGTATATCAAGATACAATATCATCAAAAAAATAATACATCATCACAGTCCTGATCAAAATCAATAAAATGATACATCAATACATATCTAGCGGATCAATATCCATCTATCTCAAGACCTAGCAGGGGCACTTGATCTATCACCTATACATGTACCTGATCCATCACCTATCCCATCTGGATCCTTGTCACCTAATCTATCTTGTGTAGTCAGTGGTACCTGGCTAGTGCTAGCTACACTAGGCATCTGTGCCATCATAGCCATAAATTGTTGCATCATGGTAGCTACCTGATCAATCCAACAAATCACTGATGTCATCCCAGCCTATAAGGTCCTCACATCTTGTGTCAAGGCATCTATCACTTGAGGAACCTGTTGTCAATCAAGATTACGCCTATAGCTAGATGCAGAATCTAACCATCCTGTTGAAACATGGAAACATTCTCCTAGAAGGATGAGAGAATGAATCTCCAGATTCTAGGCCGGTTCCTATTGAATTTGGAATATCACCTAATATTGAATTCTATGGTTTTGGGAAAAGGGAGAAGGAAAACTTGGAAAATGAAAACTAAATAAGAAAGGTGATACACCAAAGATGAATGCAGACTTGTTAGAATCACAAGACTGTACCTACAAACCACACATTACTAAGTTCTGCAAATGATTTTGCTTCTCAACACCTTGGATGGTTTACAATTCCTTATTAGGGTTTGGTACCACTAATAATAGGAATTCAACCAACAAATAGATAACTTTATGCAAAAGGTCAATTCTTTAAACCTAGAATAGGAATTTGTAGTAATTCACTAATCTATGCTTAAAAAAGGGATAAACACTTAAATGCATAAAAAATTGAAAAGGATAGATGCAAGACTCAGAAAATATGTATGAATTGTAAATCCAACTTTATTATCTCCAAAATGTGCAAAATGGCTACAAAATACAAAGGAAATGGGCAAAGGAACAATATGTTCACTAATAACTCAAAATCCCCAAATTCTAAACCCCTACAAATGAAAAAGAAGTTTAGTTAAATATCCCTCAAGGATAATCTCAAAAATGAAAATCCCCCCTAAAAGTCCTCCTCAATCAGCTAGATCACCCCTAAAATTTGGGCCCAAATAATGCCTATAACATATGGTAATAACTCTAACTATCTACAAAAACCTAACTTCATCATGAGTAAAAACCTCTATCAAAACCGACATCCTATGGCCAACATGACCCATCACTAAGCAATAACCAATCTCCTCACAAAATATCAACGTATCCCTCAGCTAAGTAGTTGTTGTGGCATTTGGAATTTTGGATATTAACTCCTCTTTGTACTATGATGGAATTCAAAGTCTATTCAATTTGACATAGGAATATTTGTATCTTATTTTTTGAGTTTGTATTTTGGAGAAAACTTAGGGTTTTCTACTTCTGTGTCGCCATGCTGAGAATGTGGTATTCTTCCAGATGATCTTTTAGCTAAAAACTTCCTCTGTTGAACTTGGGCTATGTATGAATCTGGAGTTTTACCATGGAGTTCTATGCATTATCCTTGAGTTTATTTCCATTAAAAATGGCATTGTCTATTGATCTTTACAAGAACTCAGGTTTTTCTGCAGTTTACATGTTCTTTGAATGATCTTCAAACTCGGCCTCCATTTTTCTTGCTGGAGTCAACTCTATTGAGCATTGTGTTGTCTATGCATGAATCTCAGTTCATCTTCACACTGCAACCTCTTTGACTGGAGTTGAGTTTTCCTTGGCCATAATATATGGCATTTTTGCATGAATCTTCTGTTGAACTCAAGATCTTCATTGTTTATCACGACTTTTACTGAAGTTTGGGGTTTTTTAAATGCCATGATACATGGAATTGTGCATGTATCCTTATAAGAACTTAGTCTTTTCCTACACTTGAAGTGAACTCGGGTTCCATTGCCATGAAACATGACATTTTTCTCTGCATCACTTGGTAAGAACATGAGCTTCCTCTTTGTTTGAACTTGAAGATAAGTCATTTTTCTGCTGGAATAAGAATGATAGAAGCTATCATTGTCTGTAGTGATTTTTGCTGTCACTTTTGCTTGAATACAAAGCTGTAGATTGTTTTATATTTTATACATGTTGTCTAGAAACTTTAAAATAGATGAATTTGGGCTCCTTAAACTCAGCCTCCACTGCATGTTGTCTACACTGTATCTGCTGATTATTTAGATGTTGTCCTTTTCTGGAAGTTTGAAATCATAAATGTTGACAAATCTGTAGTTTAATGATGAACATATTGCAATAATAATCTAGAGTTTAGAAATAAAATCTCAAATCGAGCCTCTTATCATTCCTCCATTGGCTATCTATAGTTTTGTCTTATGTGTAGACCATACTATTTGTTTGTTTAAACTAGAAGTTTCTTCGTTGTTTGTAGCCTATATTGAATTTGTGTTGATCTTGAATCAGCCTCCATGCTACTATTAATGATGTATCCTTTTTCCTCTTTATCACATAATACTATCATGTAGCTATAAACAACATTAATATAAATATATATGTCTGCATGCCAACTAGGTATAGAAGTTAAGGTTGAACTTGAAGTGGGAACCATACTAAATCTTCTGCCACCTTTGGATTTTTTTTTTTTACATGTGTTACTGTTATCAGATACCATAAATGAACCCGTAGCTTATACATCAGTTTTTAATGTTTTTATTTCTCTCCTTCTATAACTTGTATATCACTGTGTTCTTTTATTCAAAGATGATAGTGTCTAGAATAGTACTAAGATAAAGTACTTATGTGTTGTCAATAATGTATGAACCATGTGTATACAATTTCTATTTTGATAACAATACATTTAACTCTTTTGCATATGCATTCTAGTTTGTAACAACATTAGTGTTCTCTATTTTTGAATTATCTTTGTGCATTGGTTCATTTGATCATTTCTCATGCATACTAAATCACTTTGATCCTCTTTTGAACAAGATTTCTGACAGTAATCACAACAACATTACTTAGTATCTCATGCTTGCTTCATATAGCGATAAGGTACAGTGCTACCTTATTTAATCTACAAGTCTGTTGCTTGTTTGTTGTAACATCTTTCAATTAGGAACACTCAACATCATTTCGTATCTCTTATAACAACATTTCTATTACTCTATTGTGTCTTCTTTTCTTTCCTGAACTTATGAACTCTTGCATCCTTAATCTAGTGAGGTTCGAGCACGGGCTTGTAACACCTACTGGATTTGTTTCTCCCTTCTGCAACTTGTGAACTCCTACATTTTTGTGTTTCTCTTTCTTGCACACACCACTTACAACACATGTTAGATTAGTAGTTTCAATCGGTTAATCAATATTTGTATGTAAATGTCATGTGAAATGGAATTTATATATAAATGTTGGTTTTATAGTTGAAACTACTAATCTAATGTGTGGATGATCTAAAAAAAGTTTCTCAGGTACAAGACCCAAGTCCCTTTGATTCAATTTTCCTATTCTTCTAAATGGAAACCTTTGAACAATGCAGGATAACAACTATATGTAGAAAAAGGTTTCATAAATCTATGTCCCTTTGATACTTTATCTAGTTATTGTATATGTATATCTTTCTATTACATTGATGTTACCTGATTGATATGCAGTTCTGAAAGTGTAATTGCAGCATGCTATTTTTAGGGATTTATGCATTGTTTAGATCCAACTTGGATCTAACTACTCTCTTTCTCTCCATGATTGCAGGACAAGACCAAAAGAAGACTCTAGGATAAAAACAAGGTAGAAGACATGAAGATCCAGATGACTGGTTATCAAAATGAAAAAGACCTCTCCAAGGTAATGCTTAGATCCGTAAATCCTCTACTGCTCTTTTATTAATTTCAACATTGTACATCTTCTATATGTTTACAATTGAAAGATGTAACCTATGAAGGAATACTTGCTTAATACATTCATTTTGGATGTTCAATATAATGATCCATTAATGAGATTGAAAGGTTTAAATCGGATCAATACTTAGAGAACAATATCAGTGTTAATATGAATGCAATAATAAGGTATTTTGTCTTCAATATCTGAATAGTAGTGTTAAATGGATGTACCTTTATGCAGTCTTTCTGATGCTTGTAGTTGTTGTGCTGCATGTGCACTTTATCTTCTAAATTTAAGAAAATTCTACAACTTAAGACAACAACTAACAAATCCATAATTCAATGCAAACAATATCAATTTACCAATTTAGTGTGTAACTAAAATGATAACAGAACCTATGGTGCTTGCAGTGCTTGTGATCCAACCGGTCATGTAACTAAAATTTGAGGAGGTACTTGCTATGCCAGAATCTATCCCTGTAAAGGAGGAACCTATTGTGCCTGAACCTGTACCTGTGGAGGAGCCTGTGTTCTTGGAACTTGTCTGGCAGTAGCTATATGTGCCTGCCTACAAATCGTCTATCGCTATTGTCCCCATATAGCATATGGTATGGGATGAATTTATCCCTGTATCGGTCCCTATCTCTATCTCGGCTATTTGAAACCACCACCCCTAGCCCTGACATGTCCACCTCACATCTGAGGTCCCACCCATCCTCTACCTACAGCTCTAAAAATCACAGGAGCTCTCTGTACTCTAGGTGCTTGTAATCTCGGTCCTCTCTATCTACCACCTCTACCACCCCACCATCATCATCATCATCAGAAGTATCATACCTATACAAAATAAGCTCTACAGATCTATAAATCTTGTGAATCTATGACATAAGAACCACTCTCTATACTCAATAGTCATCCCGAAATCAACAACATGGTCTAACATGTCTCCCCAGACGAATCCCAATCTGTCAATCTCAATGCAAGTGAACTGGTAATCAACCTACACTCCCTGCATGGATTGCTCAGCCTATACCTGTGTATATACTGCCATACCTTGTGGCATATCTTGAAGTCAGACATACTGTCTAAAAACTCATCCAAAGAAGAATCTCTCTATTACAAGTGGTGATCAACCCATCATCCACCGAGGGGAAAACATATAGGGAAGCTCATCATCATCCTCTCACCATCCCTCACATCCAAGGTAAGGTCTCTAGATGACCTAATCGACGTCATCAATCATGCGATGCCAATACTCAAGTTTTCCCAGATGATGTTGGACAACCATCCCATCATATAAAAATGCATATGGCCATCCTTGACCTCAAATATGAGCTGCTATAGGTCTCGTAATAGGGATGTGGTCCTCGATCCATAACTATAATAATATCACACTGGATGATAAAGATGCACTCACCCTATATACAACCTCCTGCAAATCATGATAAAGTTGTGCCAAGACACAAGACCCCCAATCAAATCATCGAGGATGTGCAATCAAATCCACCAAAATCTGACCCCAGCCAACTGAGAAACTTTGACCTCATTTGTCAGGCAGTAGTAACCCTCCTATCATGGAACCTAATACTACTGGAAAAGTAGGAAATGAAGAAAACTATGCCCATTTGATCATATCATCCGTAAAGATGCATTTGCATACACTGCCATCGTATACCTGATCATAGTAAACCCACTCTCCTCGAGTCAGGATGTAGAGCAATCTATAGACATCCTCAAGAGTGATAGTCATATCGTCGAGTGGAAGGTGGAAAGTATTGTGGTCAGAGTGCCAATTCTCTACCACAACTATCAGCAAACCCCGGTTCAGCTGGAACCAAGGTAGCTCTAAAAGGAAACTCAATCCACACTACTTGATAACACGTAACTCTGGATCTGTCAACTCATCAGATAAGTTAAGGATTCGAGAAGCTAGATTTGATAAATATAACTTACAAAAATGTGCCTATTTTTCAAATCAAGGGAATTATATCAGTATCATTATATCAGTGGACCATTCGAAGTCAATAAAACAAATTCAATCAATCCTTTTCTCTTTTTGAGAGCATCAACTTATTGTTCCTAACTCTAGATCTTGAGGAGGGACCAATATGATCATTTATTCTATTAATCAGTTTTCTATCTTATCAGATTGACAAATTAAACATCTATTTTTATGATTATCTTAATATCCTAAACACTTGATCGCATTACTAAAACACATCTATCTATCTTGGATATCTATCCGGTCATGCAGATGATCAATCAGAAAGTAGTTGGTGCTTCCTAAATTAGGTTTTCATCAAATTTTATCGCAAGCATCACTTGGCATAGTGTACACATCATTTCATGGCTAAGCATCATTTTAAACATGATAGGCATGATTTTATATATCGAAGGTGTCACTTTACAGTGTATGAAAAATTTCAACTTCCTATGTGGCATGATAAACCTCATAGGCAACACTTTAAACCTAGGGTTTTATACATGACATTTTATTGAGAAAATGCAACATTTTACCCTAATCTTACGTGACATTTTGCTACACATAGGCATCATTTCCCAAGGTGGAGGTGACATTTAACCTATGCCATGCATCATTTTACCTAGACTATCCTAGAAAGCATGTAAAAATACAATAAATGCTATAAAATTGAAGCACTAAATGCACTAGGAAGGTCAAAACCAATTCCCGGAGGTCCATACTTAGGAGGTTTCTGATACCGGCATGCTCTCTTGAACATGTGCTCTCAAATAGGGACCACCATTGCTATCAATCTCAGCAGGATCAAAGCAAAATCTCATGGATAAAAAGTGAAAATGAATAGTAAAAATGGGTTTTTCAACCTATTTAGGATAATTAACCTAATTTTTGAGGGATTTTGACACAATTTGACCTAATTTGACATCATCTTCATTTTTTGCACACTGGGGCATGCTTTGTGGCCAGGATCATCATCAATGTTTTTCAGAAATGAAAACATATTGGATCTATTTTCTATCAATTTCATCATTTTTTATCTGGAGATCAATCTGTTTCATTTATGAGGGAGCTTTATCATAGTATCAAATCTGCATCAAACATGATCTTAATCTGGGGCATTGAAATTTCAAACATTATTAGTGGGGCATTCCAAATTTTATCAGATTAGGGATTTCAAATCAAATTTTCAAAATCAATCAGTCAAATTAGGTTATCAACATTAAATCAATCAATCAAGTATCGAATCAATGATCAAGACATGCAATTTTCTTTGAATCAATGCACTTCACACATTAATTCAAAGAGGGGCATTTGTAGACACCTAAAATTGGGCAAGTGTCCTCTTATCATTCAAATCTGCAAATCTTATCCAAATGCTCTAAATTTCATCAAAATGGATCAAATCAATTTCAACTGGACATTTATCAATAAAAAATGGACAAAATCAATTCAAATCAAAGGATTAAATAAATAATGACATCAAATGATTAAATATAAGCCTAAATGGATTAAACAAACTATATAATTGATCTTAATCAATTAATTGTATAGTTTATATAAAAAATAAAATTGAACCTATTCCCCTACATGGATAATTTAATTAATTGATTGAATTTAATTAATCCTAATATCCTTCAACATAAATTTGAGCAACCAATGAGAATTGAGAACATAAAGCGTACGGATCACTCCTAATTTGCAATCTCAATCACTCATTTTGAACTTTCAATCTCAATCGCTCAAATTTGTCTCTTTGTCCAAACCTTTGAGACAACTATTTAAATTGTCCCCCCATTTGAAACCATCTCAAAGCCTCTCACTCAACCAAGGCTTAATAATGATCAAGTAACTCTACCCCCTATACTTGGGAAAATCCTATAACTAGAAGCCATTTTGAGAGCATAAATATCCTAGAAAATTTGAATGCAAAGCATCATTACTATAGGCATTTCATAGAAAATTTAGAGCAATTGAGAGAATATCATAACAATTTAGCATAATGGAGAGAATTTTGATAGCATTTGAATCCAATTTCATAGAAAACTGAGATAATTAAGATCTAGTTAGGCATTATCTTTATCATTTTCTCATTCTAGGATTGTCACTAGTAGAGATTAAGGCTAAGAGATCTATTAGCAAAATTTAGTTAGAGATCCATGAGATATTAAATGCTTTATTTGTCAATTCTTTAGATTAAATTGTATTATTGTTCCATGGAAATGATAGATAACACCTTTATTTCATGAAGGTGTGATTTATACATACACACTTGTATACTATGACGTGGATTCTTTATGTTCATTTGAGACTTGTTTGGGTAGGGAACCTGAGGACACTAGGTGAGTGGCTCTTAGTGAGTGGTTGGGGACATAAGTGGCTAGTACCAGAGTAACCCACTGATGAGTTATGTAATAAAATGATAACCTAAATAAATTAACTAGGAATGGGGTGAAAAACATACTAATCAAGATTAATTTGTGCCCCACCCATGCCGCTAGTGTTAGTACAAACTAGGGATATGAGTGAGAGAAGGTGCCTGTGTGATGGCATGATCGAACAACCTTGTCCTCATGAAAGGTGTTCAGTTCCACATTTGCGTACTTGGGGGAAGGGGACAAGAGTGGCTAGTACCAGGGTAACCCAAGGGGTGAGGGCTACGCAATGAAACTCACCTACCTTGTAGCTTAGAGTTCCTACCAATGTTGACTATGTCCTTTTTGGTCCTTGTGATATTCTTGTGTTTTTAGTTGTGTTATATTTTGGAAAGGGTTATCATCACCTTAGGAGTATCCTAGTTGTTACCTTCTTTCATGGACCTTGGTCTTTGTCTCCTAGCACAGGGGAGTTGACTCTTTTTGGATCCACATGGTTGGGCAGTTAATACTTATTATATCGAGATATTGTTCATGGTCAGATGGATGTTCTTGGCTCGTGTTCCTTCTGGATTATCAGTTTTGAAGACTTCTTATTGTATATGTAAATATGTACTTACACATGTGCATTCTTGCAATAGTAATCTCTTGTAAATTATTGGATCTGATGATATGACGTATATCAATGTAAATCAAATCAATGTATAAGGGAAAGGGGTATATCTAGGTAAAATGAAAGAGACAATATTGTATGTTATCAATATGAAAAGATAATTGTTTAGGGTATTTATTCACGTATCTTTTATTACTTTTTGGTATCCAAGAAATGATCTTATACTTAGTATGAAATAATGTATTTATGAATGAATGTGATATCTCATGATTTAAGGTTGTGGAAAATTATTATGAATTAATGAATCAATGAATAGATAGATATAGAATTTAATATTGGATTATGTTTACTATGTTTCACAAATGCGTATGGAATAATAAAGTATATAGGGCATTGCTTATCTATCGAATGTTTATCTCTCACCGGAATGCATAATGAATAGTGTAAATAATGACATAAGTTTAGTAAAGGATAACTCACATAGATACATGTTAAAATATTAGGAATGATGGTAAGATTATCCCTGTAACTTAATGTTAAAAGTAAAGGAATGAATTGGTAAACCTATATTAATCAATCAATGCCATAATGAGTAAATGAATAGATTAGATTATGTTGCTTGAATAACAGTGTTAGGGAACCTGTGAGGAATTAGATTATTGGCAATATTTCATTGAAAAAAAATATTCACATCTCTTAGCAGTTAGTTGGCTTGTCCTCGTGAGCTCCATGGCAGGGCATGCCACTACTAGTGGAGCATTCTTTATTTTAGAAAGACTAGTTACTTGGATAATCAAGAAGAAAGGATGCATATCGTAGTTAACTGCAGAAGCAAAGTATATTGTTTCTGCTGCTAATTTTTCTAACATAGCATGGATAAAATAACTGTTGAAAGGAATGGATGAAGAGATCACTGAACCAGTGATGATTTACTGTGATAATACAAGTGCTATAAACATTTCAAAGAATCATGTGATACATGCAAAGACAAAGCACATATCTATAAAATATCACTATTTGAGGGAACAAGTACAAGACAAACAAGTAATACTGGAATATATACAATCAAAAGAACAACTTGCAAACATATTCAAAAAACCCTTACCAAAGAATACATTTGAGTACTTGAGAGGTAGACTAGGGATTCATCCCTTGTCTATTGGTAACTAAGCTGATTAAGAGGTTGCATAAACCTACATGAAATCACAATATCAATCATGTTGATGCAAAATCTAAACTAGACCGACACAGAGATATCAGTACATTGAAAGGTACCTACTACACTGAAAATTAGAGATATTTTATTTGGCTATTGAAGAGATGCATATTTATTTTTGGAATTTTTGTCAAAGGGAGAGAGTTGATTGATGAAATATAAAGGGAGAGAGTTGATCAATGAAATATCTAATCTACATATAGATTCAAGAGCTGAAAAGTGAAAACTGTAGGGAGAGTCTGCATGGTGAGTTTTTTTTATACTAACACAGTTTTTATTCAAGATAGGGAAAGCTACATAATTGTTGCAGTTGTAGAAAAAATGTTTGGTATTTGTTGTATGACATTTTTTTGTATATTTCATATTGTGTTGCCATCAATGCCAAAGGGAGAGATTGATGAACTACAACTAATTATATGTTTGAATTCATCTTTTGATATTCAATCGAGTTTCAGAAGTGATGATAAACATTATTAGTTAATGCATTGTCATTGATGTCAAATTATTTGTGTATTATTATGGTGGAAAACATTTGTTATGAATTGAAGATCTGGAACAAACAATGTTTATGTGGTCAGAAAATGAAGAGTTTTGTATACACTGAGAGACAGTGATATCGAGTAAAACAAAGTGTATACAGAGCATAGTGATAACCGAGCAAGGGTTTGCCAACATAATTATTGATAAAGCAATTTAATCAAACCGAGGGTGACTAAGATGCTGAGATGAAAATTGATGATTTCAAGGTAAAAGATAAATTTAGTTATTTGATCTAACAGTTATTAAAATTCAATGAAGATCGGATGACGGAGATTGAAACATATTTTTAACACAATTGCCGAGGATGGATCAAGTTGGAAAATCAACAATGCAGATTAAGCGACAAAATTTGAATGATGAAAATTAAATGATACATGATGTCTATATAAGAGATAAGAGATATAAACATGATGTGACAATGCACACATGAAAAAATATTATGCATGACTGATCAAACTAGTTAAATACATAACCGAGCGTTATTCTGCAAACATCACTGAGAAAAAAGAGGAAAGAGCATTACCAAGAAGAACAAGTATGAAGAATGAAATGAACTAAAGTGAATGAATTGATCAGAGGTATTATGTACTTACCATAGATCTGAATATCTAGAAAGGAGTTGTATTTGAATCAGATCATTACTGTATTAGTTTAACCATTGTTACAGATAAATCTCTTAACCGAGTAGGAAAGTGAAGTCCTTATTATGACATTTAAAGAATGTTGATTGTTTTCTTGTTTACCCCATAGTGAATGCATGGTCAAAGAGAACTATTAGTTTTAAATCCTCTAACCAGGTCACATTTATAATGTGCATTGTAACCTTTAACAAGGTTGGCTCTTCATCGAGCTCACTTCAGAAGAGTGAAAATATTTTTGGTTACTAGTCCTAGGTGGTTTTCCCCTTGGCAGGGTTTCCATGTTAAAAATCTATGTCAATGTGCATAAATGTTGTGGATTGTTATTTTACTTTACACTTTATTTTATTGACCTAGATTGGTAATCATAGTATTAATTTACTAACACTCGGTAAACACTATTAATGAAAGTTTAAGATTACAGAATACATTTTCACCAAGTTGAATTATATGTTTTAATTTGTTTTGGTATATATCTAGAGAAATTTGGGACTGTAGGATAATTTGTGAGGAAACTGATTCTAACTGATTCACCCCCCTCTCAGTTATTCTAAAAACGGTTTGGTAACAATTTCTACAGTTTGATCTGATGTCTGACAATACTGAAGGTCAATGACTAGCTCACAAAGCATCTCCCAAATTTAGTGCATGTGAATATTGATGTGCTTGGTTCGATGGTGATGGACCAGATTGCAAGAAATCTGAATGGCACTCTGGTGTCACAAAAGATGATTGTTACCTTTTGAAAAGGAATTCAAAACTCAGTGACAATTTTATAAATCCAAATTGCCTCAGTAGATACATTAACTACTCCTTGATACTCAGCCTCAGTGGATGAAAGAGAAATAGCAGACTGCTTCTTGCTCGACCAAGAAAATGGACTTGAACCAAGAGAGAAGCAATACCCTGAAGTAGACGTGTGATCTTGAGAATCACCTACCCAATCTAAATCTATGTATCCTATCAAGTCAATATCCACACCTATTGTATAATGAATCCCATAACTATGAGTACCTTGAATATAATGAAGAATCTGCTTAGCTTCTTTCCAATGTAGCTCATGTGGCTCCTGCATGAACCTAGAGACTATGCTCACAACATATGAAATATCAGGATGTGTGTGAGTCAAATATATGAGGCTACCAACCAATTGATGATACAAGGTAGCATCGACCAAGGGTGAAGAACCAAAAGCCTCAAGTTTGACTCCTAATAGAAATGGAGTCAGCGTAGAATTATAGTCAACCATGTGAAATCTGGTGAGCATATCAAGAGCATACTTAGGTTTTCCAATGAAGATAATAGAAGGTGACTGAGTGATCTCAATCCCTAAGAAGTAGTGGAGAAGGCCTAATTTAGACATCAAGAATTGATCATGAAGGGTAGTTTTGACTGCCATAATGTGGGATGAGTGGCTCCCCGTGATCAACAAGTCATCAACATAGAGGAAAAGGAAAGTGAGAGTATCATCCTGCTATAAAATATAGACATTCAGATTAGAATGACATTGAGTGAACCCAACTGATAGAAGGAAGGAGTCCATCTTGGCATACCAGGCTCGAGGGGCTTGTTTAAAGCCATAGAGAGACTTTCGAAGGTAGAAAAAAAGTGAAGGATCCTGGATGAACCCTTTTGGTTTCTCTATATATATCTCCTCTTGAAGGTCACCGTGAAGAAAAGAACTCTTCACATCCACCTGATGAACTTCCCATATGTGATTTTCTACAATGGAAAGGACAAGTCAGATGGAATTTAACTTGGAAACTAGCGCAAAAGTCTTAGAGTACTCAATCCCAGTAACATGGGAGAATCCTTTGGCAACCAAGCAAGCCTTATGCTTATCAACTGACCCATCTGCAAAAAAAAATTTTTGATAGATCCACTTGCACCAGATAAGTTTTCTTCCCTTAGGAAGAGGAACTAAATCCCAAGTATGGTCCCTCTCTAAGGAAATGAACTCCTCTTGCATAGAATCATCCCACATGGGAATACTAGAAGCTTCCCAGAAGGATTGTGGATCAAAAGCTGTAGAAATGAAGAGATGTAGAGATTGCTCAAATTGTGACCTTGTTCTTCTCTCATTTGAAGGATCACCAACCCAATCACCTACTAAATCCAGTGTCTAATGACCCCAACGAGGCTCAATGGCTAGAGCATGTGGATTTTTTGGAGGAGAATCATCATCCTTGGAATGATGACTGAGAGAGTAGAAAGATCTATTCTCATTGTTATCCTAATTTTCAGCATGCATCAAAATAATCATAAATAGGAAGAGATTGCATTTTAGAGGTCCCATTAATATTATCCTTTAGGTATTATTAATCAACATTTTATAATTACATTCATTTTCAGAAATTGTCATTTTGTACTCTAAGAGTTGATCACATTCCAGAATTTCTAAATTACAATTCTGATCAATTACATTTTGCATTCAAGCTGAATGTATTATACAAATGTTAATTCATCTTTCTTTTCATGTCAAAACAATAGTACATTGCAGAATAAAAGGCATAATTGAAAGTATGGAGTAGAGGTCCCATGCATTGCCTTGTGGTTGGTTTTTGATGGTTGCATATCAGGTCCGAGGTCTTCATAGTCCATCTTCATCTGCATATAGGTCTTCTTAGGGTTTACCTACAACATGGTGAAAAAGATGTTAGATCTAGTTGGATCTAAGCAATACATGGAACATAAACAACACACAATCAATCTTTCTGAAAACTGCATATCAATCTGATGAAATCAATGTAATGAGAAAACATTGATCTACAATATATGAAGAATAGTATTAAAGGGACTTGTTCTAAACATGAAACCTTTTTCTATGTATGATCACTTTGATATTTGTTGTTCTTCTCTATGTAATCAGATATCTGAATGAAAGGGACTTAGTATTACCATTTGAGAAACCTTTTTCATGATTAGATCAACCTATGAGTGCACCAAATAACACAAACCAACCAATATTCATGAGTGAATGTTATCTTGTATTCACTCACAAACAATAACTGGTGCATATGATTTGATGACCTAATAAATTGAGTGTTATTTTGTGTGCAAGTGGATAGGTATCTATAACTGAATGTAGGAAACAAAAGAAAATGATGCAATGGATGTCATGAGCCCGTGCTCAAAATTCACATAAGGCATTATATGCAATAGGATGGTTGATATCTCAGAAGGTTTTTTCTCATGTACATAAGAAGGATGAGGTGCAGACATATGAAGGTGCAAAATATGCTACAGAAAGGACATGAACAAAGAAAGCTGGTGAATTGTAGAATTGAAAGACTCTGAAGATTCACTATTTTTATGCAATTAATGGAAAGTGTGAAAGTGCTATTATAGTAAGTGCTTCTTCACATATATCTGGCTGCTATACATTTGTTAAAGTTCACTTAGAGGATCTAATTTGAAATCTCATACATAAAGATTATGCATAAACTGTGTTAAATGAGAAAATGCTAACAGAGTAAAAGCATGCAATGAAAATTGTGAAAACTACAAGATTGGATAGAAATTAGCTGTCTTAGATCAGCATGGGTGTGCAAATACAGAGAAAAAACATAATGGAAAAAGTATTACAAGATATCCAAAAGCTTCATTAAATAAGACTATGCTTGATCATGCTGAAATATTGCAATACATATGTGTTTTAGAAAAACTGATTGAGATAGTTTCTTTTTGCAAAGTTTACATCTCATATAGATGTTTTGAAAAGATGAACATTCTTGATAATAGAATAGGACATGTAATATTGATAAGAATTATATATGCAGAATGAGTTTACTATTTTGAATTAAAATCCATGGGAGTCACGAGCCCGTGCTCGAACCCCATGGGTCTATTCTTTCCTAGGTATACTTTGAAAGAAAAATAGTGTATTTTAACATTAAAAAACAATAGCATATTCAACATATTTGTGTTTTAAATGCTAAAAGAGATGCTCGGTATTGTCATCAAGATTGCAAACTAATAGTGTTTTCAAACATAATGTTGTAGTTAAATATCTTATGTGTGTTTCTTTTCAAACAATGGAGTGTCATTAAACAGAGAAGCATATATTATGCTTGCTAATTACTTGTATTTGAAGACAGCAAGAATAATGTTTTTATCAAAACATTCAGGCAATACAAATCCTATGGTTCACTTCAAAATTGAAGAAGCTTCAAACTGACAACTCCAAGTGCAGAGCTGTGTGCTTATTTTAAAATGATGTAAGTAAAAGCATGTGAGAATGACAGTGAGGTTCGATAGTGAGCAGAGTAGAAGTTCATGGGCTCGATAGTAAACAAATGATAGTTCAAGAGTTGTATGAAGATTTAAAGCTACGCAGTCGACATCAAGAAAAGAGTATCGACATACAACAAACACTAAGCAAATAAAGATCGTATTGATGCAATAAGAAGAGGAATAAACAACAGATGGATCCAACTTATCTGTATGTGCAGAGTGGGGTATGTCTTCATGTTCCCATTTATGACTGTCAAATCATTGTTGTAGCAACTCGCACAAAAATTGTGAAGCTTATGATTGAAAGATGTCATAAAGCTAAAACTAAATGCATA
Organism: Thuja plicata; assembly: GCA_018584345.1. Lineage (NCBI taxonomy): Eukaryota > Viridiplantae > Streptophyta > Pinopsida > Cupressales > Cupressaceae > Thuja > Thuja plicata. The sequence goes on from MU228546.1 coordinate 188,797, forward strand.
CACTGCATCTTTCAATCATAAGCTACATTTTTTAAAAAATGCTGAAGAGAGTCACAGTTTCCAGAAAACCCACATGGTGGTTGAAGTAAAACATTCATAAATTGGTCTGTTGCCCGCGTGTCTAAGAAGGAAGTGAAAAGACATACAGAGGAGGCCGCGGTGTTTTTTTCAGTTACATATCACACAACAGACTGGGGATAAGTCTAAAACTATGAATGAGATGTCCCTAGTTCAGAGCCGAGGTTCATGGGTTGACATATCAATCATAGTTTAAGATGACTCCAAGATTGTAGTGGTGTTGCATCCCAAATCTACCAAGTGGTGGTCAAACATAGAAGAACTCCCCGAATCTTCTTCATACACTACGCTTTACAACCCAAAATGGTGGTAAGACATCAATCCAGAACCTGAGTAACAATTAAATCTAGAGTGTCATTTGTAAATGGCTTTTGAAAACACTTCATCATCAAGTGTTCCAAGCTTTCAAGTAGACTAAAGATAACTCAGAGATGAAACCCAAAATCAAGCAAAAAAGGGAAGACCGAAGATACTATATCATCGAAACATTCTAACATTAAATCAAGTGCAAGAAAAATTACAGATGGAACCTGAGTCCTAAGAAGATGAAGATCAAAATCCATGGTCTTTACTGAAGAAGAATGCAACAACAGAGATTCCATGAGTTACATTGAATATGTAAACAATGTTTTTCCTCATAAAGCTCATGAAACTCGAGGTTTCTTTACAAAACAGAGGAAGAATCATAGCAGAGTTTCATGGTTTCCACTTTCAACATGGCGGCAACACAGAGAAAAAAACAAAACCCTAAAGATGCAAATGAAACTGATAAATGGAATACATTGTATTTTACTCTCATTTGGAATCCATTGTCAGATGGAGTAAATGAAATTATAGTTCAAATGCATCGACATTGCCATATTGGTACCTTTTTTGTGCCACGACAGGATAAAACTGTCCATTCCAACTGGTGGTGATCAAATCACATGCAAATCATGCGGGTTACCTAACCACAGCAACATCAACCACAATGGTATGTTGTCAGCCGAGTTAGAGATGGGTTGATGCCGAGTTGATAAAGGTTTCTAAACCTTTGATGTTAGGCAGTCGGGTTTTGAATAGGGTGATAGAACACTGCTAAAAATGTCATGTATTCGAATGGGATGTAGTTAATACATTGGTAATTGGTATAGTTTTGGGGGTCTAAAAACTTAGGGTTTATGTCTTAGGGTAATTTATTAAAACCTATAGTTGTGGAGAGGTTTTGGAGGGATTTCTTTTTGGAGGGAAGACTATTTGAAGTAAGCCATGTTGGCTATTTTGAGAGAGTTTTTGCTTTAGGTTTAGGGGGTCAAATTGGTGGAGAAAAGAGCTTTAGTGAATTTCTGATTCCTATAGCTGTTGATTCATTTTTCTTTGTATTCCAGTTAAGTCCATGCTTGTAATTTCGGTTGTGTGCAAGAGGATTTCATCATTCCTTGCCATTGCTCAGGATTTTATTCATGTAACTTATATATAGATTTTGAGAAGAATATAGTGGCCCCACTTTTTTACATACATCTTATTGTTATCATTGGTTCAGAGTTCCTTTTGAATTTTCTGCATATAAGAGTAATACCTTTGGAACATAGTTTAGTGAATTGCATTGATTCCTATTCTATATTACAGAATATAAGCCTTTTGCAGAATATGCATGTTGTTAATGGTAAAAGTACTGCTTGTGGTCAAACCCTAGTTGTCACCTTCCAATTAAAATATGTATTGAGAATATCCATCAGGGTATGATAAGTGAATGTCAGTTTGAAGCTTCAGAAGAATCTGAATCTCCTTGGTGTATCACCTTTTTTATGCAAGTTCAATTTTAAATCTCTCTTCCTTTTCCTAGTTAAATTTTCAATCAGGAGGTGATATTCCATATCAGATAGGAACCGGCCTAGAATCCAGATATCCTTCCTCATCCAAAGTTCACCCACAGTTAGAGGAAGTTTCCATTATCAGATAGAATTGCCATGAAGCCCTAATGCTTGATTTAAGGTGACAATTCTAATCCTGAACACTCATCATCACTATTTAAAGTAGACAAAGACTCCTCATCTGGATCAGGAGGATCAAAACCCTCAGAAGAACTATCATCATGGAGTTGCAATGTCTCCATGGGAATAGATGATGGAGAAGTTATAGAAGAGGAACTGGAGGTATCTTCCTCAAAACAAACACTCCTCTCTATTAAAAGCTCATGTGTGTTAGGATGGAGAAGCATGTATCCTTTGACACCATCTGGATACCCAAAAAATATGAAAGGCCTAATTTGTGGATCCATAGCCTTGAATTTCTCTGCTGGAATGTGGACCCATGTAGGAGACCCAAACACTCGAAAGTGTTTAACTGTGGGTTTACAACTAGTCCATGCTTGAAAAGGAGTTACCCCCTTCATGGCTCAATGAGGAACCTAATTTTGGATATAACATGCACATTTGATGGCCTCTTCCCAATACTAAGGTGCCATTGATTTGGAGTGGATCATATAGTTGGCCATTTCCTTCAAGGACAAATTCTTTCTTTCTACAACTCCTTTTTTTTGTGGAGTGTAGGGAACTGTGTGTTGAAGATTAATTCCTTTTTGAGATGCAAAACTAGTCAAACCTTTAATTGACATATTCCCCCCATTATTGGTACACAAAACCTTGACAGGTTTCCCATTTGTTTTTTTGAAAAAGCTTTGAATTCTTGAAAATACTCAAAGACTTTAGAATTTTGTTTGAGAAAATATACAAAAGTATACTAGGAAAGATCATCAATGAAAGTTAAGATATATTTGGATTTGCTAAAAGAAAGATGTGGAAATGGTCCTACCAAATCACTATGTACTAGCTCCAAAAAGTTTGTGGCTTTCCATGCTTTCCTTTGTCAAAATTTTCTTCAGGATGCTTGCCAAGAGTGCACCCTTGACAAACTCCATTAGAAAATTGAATAGAAGACCCTGTAACCATGTCTTTCTTACTGAGCTATTGTAAGTAGTGGTAGTTAAAGTGGCCAAACCATTAATGCCCCAAATGACTCACCTCATCTGAGTGAGTGAGCAATGCAAGTGAAGGAGAATCACGAATAAAATGTGAAAAGTGATACAGTCTAGTCTGATGATCTACCTTTCCCACTTTAAATGTAGACCCATTGTGCATGTCATTGATTACCATAGTGTCTAGAGTAAACTCAACCTGCTTACCAGAGCCTGTGTGAGTAATCTAATAAACATATAGGAGATTATTTGACAAAGATGGAACACGCAGGACATCATGAAAATTTCCTTCTCCCACATCAACAGACCCTCTCCCATGCACTTCAGCAGGAGTTTCATCACCCAAAAGAATAGATGGTGTAGAACATGACTCCAAGGAGGAAAAACTACCTTTTAATGAATCCATGTGGTGTGAAGTACCCGAGTCAATAATCCAAGAATATGGTTGTGAAACAATAGCAACTAGGGCCTTACCCTTTCCTTTCCCTCTATTTTTATCTTGTTCCTTGTGAGAACCCTCTTCTGAACTTTGTTGGATGGATTGAGGAACACTGAGATTATTCTTCTCAAGAATGTGTGTCAAATGATCCACTTATTTCCTCAAACACTTGTGCTCATCATGACCAAGTCTCTTACAATAGGCACATTTGACCTTTTCTTTCTTAGGATTATCACCCTGTTGCCCCACTTTTGGTCCTTATACCTCAAGAGAAAAGTGGTTGTTCAATGTGTAGTAGTAGTCTTGGAAGTTTCATGTGAGTTCAAAGTCTAAGTCTAGAAATCCCCTTAGGATAGAAGGCCTTTATCAAATTTCCCTATTGACTTCTCCTTCCTAAGCCAGGTGAATTCTAGGTCTGAAATCATGTTTTTATTAGGTAGGTTAAGATCCCAATCCGGTAAAGGCCATAGTTTGAAAGATTCTAACCTCAAACTCACATACAGATGAAATATTTGGTCTCATATCTTCATGTTGCAGCATTGGTGGGAAATAAAATTTTAGCTTCTCTTTGGCAAAAAATCACCTGCGGAGTACGTTTCTACAAATGACAGACTTAAGAGTATCAGGAGCAAATAGAGATGGAAAATGAGAAAGTCGGGGACAAGAAAGCTTTGAGTATTCTGATCGATCCTATGGGAAACAAAAGAAATGGTCAAGGAAAGGAAAATTCATGGAGTTAGCTTATAGGCAAAAAAGTGGAAAATGGCTTCTTCGCTGCTCCTACAGGCGGGTTTCAACTCACGAAGTGCGTTCTTTGCCAAACCATTGAGGTGAAGGAATTTTGAAGAAGAATCCATCTCATAAGAGATCCAACATATAAAAAAGGCTGATGGAATCAAAACATATCATTTTGACACCCCTATAGGCCAGATTTCTCCTTTGGTAGATTTTCAGACAGAGAGCACTACAAAAGTATTTCCTGCCCAAAGGAGAAGTGGGAAAGTAATTTTCCGCCACTTCAAGAAAGTTACCGTTACGGTTACTAAAGTTAAAAGATGTTTTCTAACATGTAAAGAAAATTAATTAATTCAAATAAAGTCATTTTACTTAGTAACGGACTTGTGCATTAATGTAGAGGTCTCTTCATTCATGTGGCACAGGAAGTCGGCTGTTAAATGGTAAGAATTCAAAAGTATAAAATTAGTTGAAGATTTTGAACAGGGACCACCATTTGTTTGCCAAATTGTTTGAATTCAAAGTCCCTAAGATCAGTTGGTCATTGTCTCTGTATTCCAAAGAGAAATCTGTAATCATACTCACATGGCTTCTAGATTTGTGGGATTCGACGGAATGAACAGTATTATCTCTGATTGCCACAAAATCTCAGATAATTCACTAAAGTTCTTTGATATGTAGAACTTCCAGAATAGATTAAGAGTAGAGAAGATGCATCCTATCATAGAAAAGCTTAAGGAGAGCGGGTTAGTCAAAGTCATCAGTTTTCCTATGGCGGTTCAAGATCCTGAATTGGTCTAGGAATGTATATCTTGATACAATCGAGACACAAAGTAGATTCTTCTACCTGACAACACGGTGCTGAGTCTGTCTAGAATTCCCTCTGTATTATAGAAAAAATGGAATACTCTGAAATGACTTACAGTTGGGTAGTCTTTGAATATTCAGTGAAGAGACTTGTATGGAAAAGAGAGATCATGAAGTCCTGGTTTAAAGAACCCAAGAGCGCCAAGGGAAAGTTTCCCAAAATATTATTCGGTGTAAATCTGAAGCCAAAAATTGTGGATATCCTGGTATTTCTTCACAGGATTAGAGGTGAGAGTGAAGCTCTTAATTTTGTTGAACAACATTTCTTCCTGGTTTAGATAATTTTCTTCCAACATCACTTCATTGATTGGGCCCTTATGGTGAGTGAGAATCTCTTGGACGCCCTCAATAGGGCCAAGTTCTAGAATGAATTCTATATGTCTTCGGTCCTTCTGTATATTCTGGCTACAATTCAAATTTGGCCGGGGCTTCCTAGGTTAGAGGAATTTCTAGATGACGTAAAAATCTGAGTTTTTCCCCTCTTTGCAACTACAAAATAGTTATGCTGATTATCTCATAGTTAATGACGCCTTTACAATGAGACTGTCCAGGGAGCTACAAGGTTGTCTGGAAAGGAGATTTTCTCCTAGAGCCATGGATTTTATAAGCCAATTTGGATGCTATTTTATTTAGTTTAGAGATTTCTCATATCTTCATCTTGCAGGTTTTGATGACTTTCCTTTGAAGCTGCCCAGATACCCTACTGACATGATCTTGTTGATCGAGGTGATGAGGCAAGAACTCCAGGTGAATCTGATCTATGTCGAGGCAAAGAAGAAAGGCTACAAATTCCCAATGACCATCTGAGCTTACAGTTGTGTGTATCATTCAGAGGCAAAGAACGTTCTTAAAACATTCTCGAAGAGGTTCTCTCTAGAAACATATGACGTTCTAAGGCCACAATATGATCCAGTTAATTATGCCAGAGATGTCTTATAGATGAGTCTGTAAATTCATCATGTACCTGATATTGAGGACTATTGGGCCAATTGCAAAGATGACTTGGAGAGAAGGGAAAGATTCTATGACCAGTTAACCATTGAATAGATCAAAAAGTTAAATGTTAACATTGCAGTAGAAGGGCTAGAAGATGATGGAAATCATCTGTACAATGACACATACTTGGAGAAGATAAAGTCCACCCCTATCAGCTTGGAGCCTATGCTAGACCAAGCAGTAAGTGACTTGTAGGCTCTGATGGGGGGATTTACAAAAGAACAGTCCAATGGGTTGAGTGGACTGTAGGCCAAAGGAAAAGGTCAGAAAGGAAGCCTCTCACTTAGAAAACTCTGGCAAAGGTGACTTCTGGTGTTGCAACCACTTCATCAACAATAATCCCAACAGTTGTGAAAGGATCAATTCAACCATCAGGAGTAGGTGATGAACCTCCTGAGAAGACTTATCTCTTAGAGAAGACCTGTGGAGACGGTCCTCTTCCAGACATAAAAGCCACTGAAGAAGTAGTCTCGATAGACCAAATTAAGTCTATAGTCGAGCTTTCTAAAACTATAGAGTCCAAATAGATGGCTAGTACTATTTCTATTGATACTTTGGCTGGGACCTCGACCCAGGAAACTCCAAAGTGGGCATCCCCTGTCATAGTTGAAGTAGGAGAGGATAGCCCTAGTACCTCTTCTACAGAATCAGATAAGAGGGGTGGGGAGAAACAAGAGGTTTCTGAAGTTGTAAAATTAATTTCCTCCTCACCCACTTCAGTGAATCCATTTTCTTCCCACCCTAAAGCTACTCCTCCGCTCATAAGGAATTTTTTCATCAAAGAGTTGGTTTCTTCCAAAAAAGTTACCAGTGTAGAGTCATGGATAGAAAACACTCTAGAGCACAAAAGGAAGAGAGTGGGAGAAGCAATTCCCAGCAAAGACACTCTATCATAGGCCTTTCAACCCAAGGCTACCACAAGAAAGCAGAAGAGTGTGAAGACAATTTCTACTCCGGGTCATGATCCTGAGATAGGGTATTTCACCATGGAAGTAGCCAAGCCCACTAAAGAGGGCAGACTCGAAGATCTGGTAGCCTTGGACTTTCAGTTGTAGTCATTTGATATGGGATTGGCTCGACATGATACCAAGGTGGACTGGTGGAAGTCCACTAATGTAGTGATAGAGGAAGAGCTTGAAGATCTCAAGAATTCCAAAATTTAGCTTAAAGCGGAAGTGGCCCAACTAACTGACTTCATCAGATAGCTTCTCACTCCTATTATGAGTACTCCCAGCACCCAAACCTCCTTTGATCCTAGTGCTATGGAGAACCAAGCCATTCTGGCTAAGTTGCAAGAGGATTAGCATTATGGGAATATTGGTAAAAGGTGGATCAAGAGGCTCGAGTCAGAAGGCCTAGCAATAATTGAACAATTAGGTAACACTCTTCTAAGGCTAGAAATAGAGAGGAGCAACATTGGTAAGAATTTACAGACTCTCACTGCAGAAAGAGTAAGATGCTAGGAATGCATAGTCATGTTGCATGTGGCAGTGAAGATGAAAACTAAGGAAGCCCTAAAGGTTAATATTATACAGAAGGGTGATGAGCCTTTGATTGAATGGATCCAAAGTCTGGAGTTCAAAATCAAGATGATCATTTAGGTTGAGATCGGACTACAACAAACAGATGTTAAGGTGCAAGAAGAACAAAGTAAATATTTTAAACTTCTCTTAGGAATTCATGTAGAATTGCAAACCAGTGGTCAAGGAAAAACAATAGTTGGAGTAGTCAACATGAAAAATTCATTCATAGATTATCTGCACAATTTAGCAGAGCAGTCTTTGACTCATCTAGACAAGGTGCCAGAGCTCTAGTAATTGAGTGTATGCATGTTTAGGGCTATGGAGGAACTGAAAGATCGGATAGAAGCAATCAAGACTCTAGCCAAAGAACATTCTAGATGGCTCATCCATTACACCAATGTCCATGTCAACAAACATGAAGAGCTCATCCAAGTCATCACTACTGTAATCGCCTATAGGGCCAAAGTAGATAAGGGGAAGGAAACTGAATCTTAGATACATTCCTCCTTATGCTATTTTTGTTAAGTTTTGTAATGGATAAACCTTTGGTTATCATTTCCGGTTGGGGAAGTTGAACCGTTTCGGTCACCCCTTTTTGTAACGGTCCAATTTGGAACTCTATATGTATTATTTCCAAAATCAATACAAAGGTTGGCTAAATTTTGGTGTGAAGAATAGCATTTTTGCTAAGTCAATTGTGTATGTCTGAATGCCATTTCTTTAACAATTCCATTGCATTTCATTTATCTTTCTGTTGAGTTCAAATGTCTCTTTTGAAATAGATTTGTAATCTATATTCGAACCAGAATTCTATATTATGATTTGATATAGCTAATTAAGGGGAAAATCAGTTGCTATCCTAAGTTTTGGGAATGTTCTTATGATATAGATCAACTCAATATCATTACATTGTTAATCTTCAGTCTTGCATCTGCATTTTTAGTAATTGTTCATGCATCACCAGTTTTGGGAGTTGATCTGATTGATAAGATCTCACAATTGGCTAGATTTAGAATTGTATTTACTTCACCTAAGCTATTTTCTATCTAGACCTAGCTTGGTTTACCTCTCCTTCTCTCGGGTTAAGAGCATACCTCTATTAGATTAGGAAAGATCAAAATTCATTGAATATTATTCATATAAGGGAGCTGTACCTTCTAATTCAGAGGGAGAATAGGTTTTCAAGTAACTATTTCCCAACTGTTGTATTCAATTGTTCTTAAACATTTTTGGGTATTTTAGAGTTACTTTCAAAAGAACAATCTATTTACCAACACACCCTTAGAATATTGGGTCTCATTGGTTTCTTTTGAAACAACTAGAATTTGATCATTTTTCTCCTTGCTATTCTTTTGTTTCTTATCCTTGTATTTTTTACTACTTTGTTACCTCTATTCTTTTGTGCCTTGGTTATCTGCCAAGGCATGTGACTTAGAGGACTTAAGAGTGCCCATCTGGATTATTTTTTCTTGTTCCTATGTGAGAGAGATAGAAAAATCATCTAAAGATGGCATGTTGAATTGTTTACCAAGTGCAACCTTAGTAGCATAAAAGGTAGAAACAAACACAAAATATTCCGAACTCAGCTTAGAGAGAATACTAAGAATCAATTTTTCATCTTTCCTTTCAACCCACATTGTTTTAACTGCAACCTTAGTGATTTCAATTTGGTGAATAAATCTTGAATTGTGTTAAAATTGTCTGGACTTAAACTAATTAGCTCATTTTCCAACATATGACCCCTCATTGAATGTTGTGTGCCAAATAGTGTTTCTAGCTTTGTCTAGATTTCATTTGGTGAACTCAAAGACTCAATGTGTAAGAGAAAATTAAGAGAAATAGACAAACATAATGTTCCATAGGCTTCATCACATCTATTAAATCACTTTGGCTTCTCTGTAATTAATGTTGGTTCAATTTCAAGTCCCATTGTTATCCTAAGTAATCCAGCTTTCCTTAAGTAAATTTTCATGTGTGATTTCCACTTAAATTAGTTGAAGGAGTTAATATGGGTATTGCGGTTTGATCTATACTGCAGATATGTAGAAGAGAAATGTTGAAAAGAAGAGAACACAAATGAGACAAACCCCCTTTTTCACTCAACTGAAAAAACCCCAAGAAAAAATTATTTTGGCACTTTATATTTAGTGCATTTACAACTTCCACTAGAAATAATACTTAGTGGTCTTGATCTCAATACTTTACAAAATTCTCTCAATTGGGTGTATACTAAAAGTAAATAATCAAAGAAAATTTGAGTCAAAATAACAATATTTTTGAGATCTACTCAAAAAATCATGCACTTTTGAAAAAATAATCACCTCATTTCGAGATCATATGAGAAAGTTATGAGTCTCTGAAGTTCTAGAAATGGGGATTGCTCAAAGTCATGAGTGAGAATATTTAACTTCTGAAACCTCACACCACCAAAACCAAAAAATGATTCTACAGCTGCAAAGAACATGAAACAATATCCCAAATAAAAAAAAATTCCTCGTGAAACAGAGTCCTTATGAGTGAGAACGAAGTGTTTGGAAACTGCCTTCAAATCTTTGACTACCAATGGTGAGGGGGTATTCTGAAACATTGCAATCCAGATCCTGCAAAATATATGACCTATATGCAAAAACTAGCAACAACCCAGATGGTTTTTTTGTGCTACGGACAAAACTCAGATGATGTATTTTCATAAAATAGAATAGAAAATGCAGATCTAGTGTAAAATGATGGTCTCAACAACTAAAAAATGATCCCAGATAAGGAAAATATAATCTATTATACACTATAACTTCTCTTATACCATATTAGAATCTGAAAAGATTATTAACCCAAAAAACTAATGCAAAGAATATATATCTAAACTACGAATGCAAATGACTAAAATCATAGCATCATAGAGTTAGTCTCCACAAAAGAAATGTAAATGATTGAAGCAAAATAACATTAAGAGAATGCTAAAGCAAAAAAAAAGATGGTAAATACAATCTAGGTAGCATGCTTATATAGAAAGGGGAGAGGGTGGAGGTGGTTGTAAGCATGCTCACCTAACCAAGCATGCTCACCTAACCAAGAATTCTCACCTAACCAAGCATTCTCACCTAACCAATAATTCTCCCCTAACCAAGAAAGCTCACCTAACCAAGAATTATCACCTAACTAAGAATTCTCACCTAACCAAGCATGATTAATTAACCAAACATGCTTTTTTTAACCTAAGCAAAATTAATAAAAGGTTTAGGAAAAACCCAGGAATAAAAGGAAAAAGAATAACCCAACTAGGAAATAAAAACCTACACTAACATGGAGTTCCATCCATTTTCCTCACTATCCTAGTTTTAGGTTCGTAATGTGTGGCTAGGGAACAAATTAGTTCAGCATCAAAAAATACATTAGGGACAATAAATTTATCCATGTCTAACCTCCAAGAGTTACACAGTGGGATTCTTTCATCTTTCTTTGCATAAAATGACCAGAACAAAGACCTACCATGAATAGGGATAGCAGAATCCCCACACCCTAACCATGTGTTTGAAAATAAACCCTTCATAACCACATCTTGTGAAGTAGGTAACACCTCGTATTTTGGATGATGAATTACAATTTCTCCTACCACCACCTCCTTTTTTCTAGGCATACTCACTTTTCAAAAGAAATACCAAGCTAAGGGAGAGAATCACTTACTTGTTGAGAATCACTCCTTGCGAAATTCCAATTGAATAATTATCCTGCAAATCCCTAGTTCATTAGCTTCACTAAGCCACTTATCTTCAATTTGTAATTGAGCACTCTACGAATTAAAGTTTCACAAATTAAAGGTACTTTAAAAACATTCATATGTTTGAACCTCCTTATTAAATTGGGTGCAACCTCATTAGTCGATGATGTCATACCATGTCCGATCAAACATAAATGCTCTTCTATCTCACAATGCCTTGAAACCACCTTATATAAAATGGCGACCATTTTTGTTTTTTGCACCGGTCAATACTTCCTCGTTGCAAAATGACAACCATTCTCTATTTCACAACCCTTACATAAGTACTTCTGTGAAATAGAAAAAATCAACCATTTCATCGTATCTTCATCAGACCAACACTCGTATTCTATCAGACCACTTGTGAAGTGACCAACATATCTCAAAGTAACATAGTAAAACAACACAAGGAAATAGATACTTATGAAATCTATTTAAACTATTTATCTAGTCCCAACAGTGGCTCCATCTAGGGATGAGGCATTTCTTGGATGCCTACAAGAATCCATGAAATATCTATGGGAATGGAGACCATGTGTCTACTACATTTTGATCTGCTAAATTACTTTCCTTTGCAAAAATTAGATCCAATCCAAGATTGGTAGCCCCGGGCCACCCAAAAGAAATATCATGTTTCCCTCTGTCAAAAACATGGTTCTGATCATGAAGCACTATTAAAGATCTGAAATTTTTTGCATCATCATCATACATCTCCTTATAGTGTCCTCCATTGTCAGTCATATGTCTCATCAAATATTCAATTTTATCTGAAAAGAAGAACTTATCATTCCCTTGGCTACTTGCAACACTATACTGACACTTTCTCATATATTTAGAGTTACTGTGTTTAATCTCATATGAAAGATATTTAGGGCTTCCAATAAAATATTGTTGTGAGCTTTGTGAAATGAAAAATTAACATTTCCTCTTTACCCTTACGTCATGTTTGAAAGTGACTTTATTTGAAAACCTTAATCTTTCATGACAACCCCTTTCTTCTATATTTGAAATTTTTTTATCCCAAATTTTCATATTCAAAGAGGACTCTACCTCAAAATTATATTTAGGATAACAACCAAAGGCATTAGTATTATTTATATTATTTTGTATTTCATCTATCACCACCCCTTGATCTTCTGGAAATATTTTTTCATCCTCATATAGCATATATGAGTAAATATTATTTTTAAATGTACATTTCCATGATATTTGATCTTCCATTTTATATACCAGATTTGAAAGCATAGGAATATCAACTTTGAAAATACTGTCACAATAATTTGCATGATCCCTTTCTATTGTCCCATCTGAAAGATTTTACAAAGTATTTTAAAAACACATACCTCATCATGCTACTCAGAATGCTTACCTAGGTTGAATATATCATCCTCCTAAAGAATATTCATTACCTTCTCTACATCAATGAAGCCATTATTTTATGATATAAATGGGTCCTCTTCTTGTTCATCTCCACAATGTCAAAAAATTTAGGGCTATTTTTCTGCACATACCTTTGATATTCTCTGTCCAACAAATCAGAAATTTCTTAGATGCAGAGAAAATTTTCATCCTCTTCCTTGTCACTGGTACTTGTTTATTCTTCTGTTGAGATTTTAAGATTGCTGCAAATATAATAGAACTTACTAGATTGCATATGGTATGTGTTTTCCAAATGCAACAATCTATCTTTCTTTTATATTGAGAAGAGGCTAGGAGAGACATGTCCCTTCATGGGACATGTTTATTCAATATAATTTAATTAATCTTATAATGTTTCATTAATCAATTATTAATTTAGAATAACAGATTTAATATTGAATATTAAATCTCATATGATTAATAATAATGTAATATATATTATTATTAATCAACTTTTATTACATGTATTCTAAATTATCATATGGCTGAAGCTACAAACATTAACACTTCCTCTTAGCTAGGGAGGATGATTAAACAAAATTTGTAGTAGTCTCCTATCTGAACATTTATGACCCTCACCATTGCTACACAAAACATAAACACTCCTTAGCTAGAGAAGATAAAATCCATCAAGATGCAAGTCACAATTAATCCATTAATTTTGAAAGAGAGGAGAAATCACCTCATTGTGATATCATGAGATATGGTATATACATGAATATCAAGTCACATTATATTCACCATACCTCATAAATATCCATGGTATGTGCAACAATATCACGTCTCATGATGTCTACCATATCGATACTAAGTTTACGTAGAGACATGTCACTATGTGACATGTCTCATACAGTCCAATCAATATTTAATACTAAGTTCAAAAGGATCCTAATATGATCCATATGGATGCTAAGAAATCAAATATCACATAACTCATGATATGAAGTATTACCTAACTCATGATACAACATATCACATATCACATAACTCATGATACAACGTATCACATATCACATAACTCATGATATGAAGTATCACCTAACTCATGATACAAAGTATCACATATCACATAACTCGTGATAGAGAGTATCACATATCACATAACTCATGATATGACTTGTATCACCTAACATGTGATACAAAGTTTTACATATCACCTAACACGTGATACCAAGTTTTACATATCACCTAACAAGTGATATGAGGAATCACCTAACACATGATATGAGGAATCACCTAACATGTGATACCTAATTTACATATCACCTAACTCGTGATATGAATGATATAATATGTTCAAGATAATTACATTCTCCTTATATACCCCTATTATCGTATGTGCATTGACATTACATCACATAATTTCTACCATAATGAATCATGTCACATCTAAGAATGAAGATGATACCAAGTCAGCATGATATCAACATTACAAGATCATCACTTTATAATGTTAAATACAACTGTTAATTAACAAAAAAAATTTCACCTTTTAGAAATATACATAGGATGGGTGGGCCCATAAAGTTATAGAATCACACACATGACATCCACCTTAACTCATCTTAGAGAGTGGATCCACCATGGCTCATCCCAGAGGGTGAAAACAAGGTCTTTCACCTTAGAATTCTCTCTCAAAGAGAAGAATGCAATAACATACAAAATAATATATCACAATTGTTGAAACTCCTTTTCATTTAAGGCTTCATTCTGTAATATACTACGTTTAACTTGAAAGTACACAACCTTCTCTCTAGCAAGAAACTTGGTGAGAATATTATCCATCTGTTCTATAGTCATAAGGTACCTTGAATAGCATACTTATGTACTATATCTCTTATATTGTTTGCATCACTCTTGGTGAACCCCAAGTCATCTAGGAATATCATGACATAGGAGTTAGAATAAAGGCATTTCATCCATAGTCCTACCATAGTCCTCTGATTGTAAAAACCATCTCCACTATTGACTCCCTCTGAACCAATATGACCAAAATTCCTTGGAGATCAGAATGAATCAGATCCTCTAGATGCTCCCTTTAAATTTTGAGATCTTGCAACAACCTCCTGACCTCCTTGTCCAAGGTTTTTTTTAGATGAACTATCTGACTCCCTCTGAATCTAATATCAACCTTCTACGAGCAAGCCATGTCTTTGTTTCTTTATTCTACATTAAGCTCTTTTCTTGAATGCCCTTTGATCCAACAACTTATCCATCTATCTAAGAATATCATGACCTAGATATCTGTATAAAAGTCTTCTAGCCCACATATATGAAACTACATCATTTTAATTGCAATCCTTTGTCTTTTTATAGTTTCCTGGCCAATAGGGAAACCATCTTGATATGGCATGTCCTTCTAAATAATAATGATTAAGATCCTTGAAAAAAAATTGGGAGATCCTCTAGTAGCTCCCTCTATTACAGAACCATGCATGGCCCCAATCATGAAAATATCTTGCTTCAAGAGACTCTCATCATCTAGTACATGATCATGTTGAAATCTTGATCATAACATTATCCACAAGAGAAATTTCCCATACACAAGTTTACTTGTCTAATTTGAACATGAGTGAATGTAAAAAAGAAATCAATTTATCCTGAGGCTTGGCGACACCAGACATTCATGATAATGTGGCTCCCTCTAAAGCTCAAGTTCTTACATCAAACTTTTGATCTCCTCGTCCAAGATTGCCTCTAATGGTTTGTCAAACTCCCTCTTAATGTTAATTCCTCTTCTTCAAAGAAACTGATCACAATCTATATAGACTCTTCCTCTCTGAGAGATGTCTCAACATAGTCCTTAAGGACAACATGGAAATGCCTCTTTTTGCAGTTATAATTGATCAAAGTATTGTAAGTGACCACATCAGGAGCACAACCATTCCTCTCCATAAAGGCTGCAATAATCTATGCTTTGGATCCTTTGTCAGCTTTACAGAACCTTTCATTTAGGCCATTATATACACAACTGTCAAAATTTATATTTTTTCTCATTATCATAAACAAATTATAGATCGTATCAATTTTTCCTAAGTTGCGAAGACTGAGTATTAATTCCCTATAGGCTATTGCATCTGGTGGACATCCCTATTCCACCATTTTATTCCAAACTTGACTTACACCCTTCACTCTGCCAACCTTGCACAACCCATCAAGTATTGTGGTATAAGTTACAACATAAGGTTTGCATCCATTCACTTCCATTTTGTCTAGAATTTCAAGCACCTTGTCCAATCTATTTTCCTTACATAGATAATAAATAAATATATTATACGCATACATGCTCATTCCACGTCCTTTCCTGGACATCTAGTCATAAAGCACACAAGAAAACCTTAAATCATTTGCTTCACAGAGCGTCCAGATAAAAAAAGGAATAAGTAGAATCGATCAAAGAAAAAACATTTTTCATCATTTGCAAGTAAATATTCTTGACCAACTACAGGCGGCCGCTCCAGATGAGAAGATCGATGAATCAAATATAATCAATGCCAAATTTCACACAGTCTGAGCTCAACATCCAATTAAAAATATCAATGGATTTTCCTGTGAATCTGAAATCCCACACTATCTATCTCTTCCAAGACCCAAGACAATAAATCAAAGCGGTGCATGTGGACAAGGATTTCAACATAGAAATTAAATTATGCCTTTTTCCAATCAAAAGGAAATCAAGCTATCACCCAATTAGCAAGTGTGAGACACCACACCCCTCTCCATAACTTAGGACTCCTCATCAAATGTGATCAAGATATTTTTGTCCAACCAATCTGCACTAGTAGTCATGACACTTAATATTACACCCAAACTAGATAGAATATAAGAATCACTATCAACTGGAATGAACATAGTCTATGCCAAGTTATATTGATTTACTATTGGAAATAATGGAATGGTGTGTACTAAGAGGGGAGGGGTGAATTAGTACCCTTAAAATTTTTATCACTTAACCTTAATCCTTTTAGTAATCAATTGTATTACCAACCATGTATGCTATTCTATCTTTGTGTATGTTATATCAAATCATAAACTTAATTATCATGCAAACATTCATGAAATTTATAGACACATGACACAGGATTTGGTAATGCATAAAACCCCTGTTAGAAGGTAAAATTTGCGGCGGGGATGAAACCCACAAAACTTCACTATCTGCATAATGGAAGGGGTCGGTTAATGCTTACAATTTTGATCACTTATGATGATCTACCCTATTAGGAGTATCCCATGGAGACTGGTTAAGGTCTACTCTGTTAAGAGCTTTAGCAACACTATTTAGTGCGCACTCGGTTAAGAGATTTACAAAGGATTGTTAAATCCACCTTTCTCAAGGATTTCTTCTATTTTCTACACTTGTTAGAATGTAGTCAAAAATATTAATATACCTAAGCATATATAATCTACAATTTTGATTACAGATCCATTAAAGATTACATGTACATTTATCACCTATAGTGATTGATCAATACCTCTATTCTTCTCGGTACCCTTATATCTTGTTCTTGAAAAATGATTTCATCTTTGGTTGTTCTTCTGCATAAAACTCTGTCTCTAATCCATAGAAGTGTCTATGGCTACAATCATCATCACATCCACATGTTCTTATTGATTACACATCTATTTATACAATGAGTTTTACCTCAATGAGTTTTACGCATACCAATGTTAACTCTATGATCAAAGGTTTACAGCTTGACCTTGATCTCCTAGTTTACATGTTTCTAATTAGTTAGACTGATTAAAACAATTACATTTACATTTATTGTCTCTCAAGAAATGAATTTAAATCTAAATATAAAATACAAGTGTTTTATTTGACGTGGAAGTCAGATCCACTTTTCTTGGGATTTAACTGCCTCTCGGTAGACTAGTGCTTAGTTTTCTCTTTAGTCTGTTTGTCGATGTTCCTCTATGAACTATCTGTTAGTGTTCCTCTGTGAACTGTCTATTGGGTTCCGTTGTTTTCTTATTTTTTGGTTTACTCTTCTAGGTTCCACTTGTAACATTTTTGGGTTGCACTAGTAAATTATGTCATCGGGTTCCCTTGTGAGCTTGTCTGTCAGGTTGCACTAAACCTATCTTTCAGTGTTGGTGTTACTGATAGTTTCAAAACTACTTTTCCTTTCATACTAATGAAAAAATATTTCTTCAATATCCCCCTTTGAAATTAGTATCAAAACTAATATGGGTAAAATACTAAAGTGTTTAGTAATGTACACAATGTGTTCACCTTGTCATTATGACTCCCCCTATGTATATGTTGGTATAGTATAAGTGTATGTATGTACACTTTCCTTTATAATATCCTCCCTTTTCACCTTATCTTTCCCTTTTATCATTTTCCCATCTATTCATATCATTTTCCCCCATTACTACTGTCTCATACCATTTCCCCCCTTTTTGATAGTAAGGGCAACGGTGTAATTACTTACAACTTGTCAAAAATATGGGAATGGGAGTTGTTCATGTCTTCCATCATCTTCCTATTTTTCTTGAAGGTGATCTAGGTCCATATGCTCCAATTTAATCCTTACATGAATATCATAGATGTTGTCAATGACAGACATCTTTAGGGTGGCTATCAATTGCCTGGCTATAGTCATATGTTGTTGTAGTAGTGTAAGATTTGGTAGTAGCAGAGCCTGTAGCTCAGTTACCTCATCCCTAAACTTTGATTCTACCTCTTGAATTTTAAGTCTCAACTTATTTCCTTCCATTACCTTTGCATATGGCAATTGAATTTCATTTTCTATTGTTGAGAGTCCATGAGCAATAGAAGTAAGATCTGCATCTATTTTGCAATCTTTTCACTATTCTCCTTAGTGAATTTCTCTAATGTGCTTAACTTCTGAACTAAGGTGATTGCTTCTGACATGATAGGTTCTAACTCATTTGATTATTCAGACAACATTACCTTATTCTCAGCCACTTCTTGGCTGATTTTCTTGGTCAATTTGTCTTGATACTTTTTCTCTTCTTGTTGCCTTTTCTACATCCACATTCTGTGATTGGATTGCATCGGTAAGAAAAACTAATTGATCAATGATAGATGCATTTTGATCAATGTCTATATCAGGTACTATTTGTTGAAGTATATCCTTGGTTGTCTCATGTACCTGGGAGTCTTTGTGCTCCTTTTTCATCTTATCTTGAATAGCTTTCTGCTAACATATCTCTCCATACTTAATAAGAGATTTATAATCCAGATTTATTGGATCACATTTAGGTATCTCTATAATCTCATCAAGTGTTACCTCTAATTTGTTCTTTTTCTTCTTCTTCTTCTTCTTCTTCTTCTTCTTCTTCTTTGAGATTGTTGTGGAGGGACCTGTATGCAGCACCAAAGAAATTTCTTTTGCTTGGTATGATGTTCTTGGTGAAGGCTTTGGAGTATGTGAGCCTGTATCCTACTGCTCAGTATCTTTCTATTAGTTGCAAGTGGATGTCTCCACATCAACCTTCAGTTTTTTTGTAGTATCTCCTTCGGTATCCTTGGGAGTGGTATCGCCTTGTTTATCTTCTTCACCTTTATTTTCTTTTTGTCCTCCATGTGTTTCTTTTTGTGCTTCATTTTTTGCATTTTGTTCACCATGTATGTTATGTTCATTAGATGTGTGTTTCAGTTCCTTTGCACCCTTATCCTTGGGTATACTTACCTCAGGCTCAGGTGATTTCTCCTTTTGTGAGATGATGTTGATAGCCTATATCAATAATGGCATTTGGCCTAGTATATTCATCTGTGCAACATCTATAGTTGTGTCCTATTCATTAGTTTGGTCTGACACAATAGTGACATATTCATCTTTCTTTACCTTATCTGCAGGATCATCTTCTGTGATATTAATGATAGTATTATCGGTGAATGTTTCATCTATAGTATCCATATCCTTCTTAGCTTCTATGTTTAATTCTTCTTCATTAACATCCTCACCATCATTTATAATGATGTTATTTGGGCTCAGTTTATCCTATTCTTCTTTATTGTGAGGCTCCTCGGTAAGAGCTAATAGTGGCTCAGGGCTTGAGTCCTCCTTGGGTGGATTGATGATTTTATTCCACATATCATCACTTTCTTTGTCAATATCAATTAAATTTCCTTGCTGCACTTTTTAAGCTCTTAATTTTTGTGAGAACCTCTTGGAATGTAACTTCATCATTTCTTCAATTTCCTCCATTTTGGACTTGGGTGGCATAATTGAAACTAGGGATCTTCCCCTTATCTATTTTTCTTCCTTTAGTGCATATGTCCACCTTGCTAAAAGTCTTTCTAGAATTTCTTTAGGCATCTTTTCTTCAAACTGTATGGATACATATTTGAATATAATCATCATTGAGATGATGGCTTCCTCTATCTTGTACTGATCCTCGGGATCCAATGTTAGCCATTTCCTAATCTTAGGGTCTTTTATTGAACCTATCTTGATGGTAACTGCACATACCTCATCAATTGTGGTAGGGAACTTATTCTTAATAGGTTGTTCATCCTGTTTAGTGTCATCTATATCTTCTTTACTTCTAATTAGCCTTCTTTTTGTTGGTACCTATTTCCCAATTTGAGGCTTCCTCTTATAAGTCCTCACTTGTCCTTTCTTTACCAGTGATGAAGTTGCAACTTTTGTTGTCTAACTTCTAGTCCTTATTGTAGCGGCAGTCCTTAGTTTCTTTTCTGGCAGTGGTAGAGGTGCATCAAACTCTATAGATTCAGAGTCACTCAATTAGTCTTCTTCACTGATGGGTGACTGTCTCTCAGTGTCATCCTTTTTTTTTGACTCTTCATCATCCATTGAAAACTTTTTCTTCAGTGTCTTTACCATTTTCTCTTTCTTTCTATCAATCTTCTTCACAACTAAGCTAATTTTTATTCTTTCCTTGCCTTCCTCATAGGTTCCAAACCTAGGTTGTGACTTGTCCACTGGTTTTTTTATCAATGCTTCAATAGCATTGGTGGCTTGATCTACGTTGACCTCATATTCAAGTGGTGCTAACCATGCTATCCTCGATACAACTAGTTTGATAAAGGTGTTTTTAGTGTCTACCATAAAACAAATTTTAGTCTTATACTTTTCTACAAGTTTTTCTGGTATCCTCGTCCTCATCTTCATTCTTTCCTTAAATCCTATGAAGTATTCATCCATAACTGATGTGAAATTGTCACCTAATAACTTGATGAATTCATTGATTTGAATGGTCACTGGTCGGGAAGTATCCCAGTTCACATTTCCTATAGATGGAAAGAAGTTCTGGAAATATAAAAAATGTACACATTAGAAGTGATCCAAACTTAAATGAATTGGACTTTGTAGACCTGATTGTCCCCATGTGCTCATCTTACTGCTTCAGTAGAAGCTCAGATAGATCTAATTGTAGACCCTTATTTACAATCTTGTAAGCATTATCAACTGATCCATATGCTATTTTGTTTAACCTGCTGGATTGGTATATCTTGTAACCTAGTACACATGCACTAAATTTTAGTTCTGGATCGGTGATGGTGTTAACCTTCAATATTTTGTTATCCCATACTGCACCTGTCATCTTCTCTATCTCAGGACAAGAAGGGTGTTTGAGTGCTTTGGCCTTATCATTTATAGGATAATCGATAACATCATGTATCACATCTTTGGTGATCAGTTTTTCTCATCTAACCACATTTTTTGGTCGTGCACTCTGCTCAGGACTACTCAAATCCACTCAGTTTTAAACTCCCTCGGGAACATTAGGGCATTTGTCATCCATTTTACCTTGATGTGTTTGTGTTCCTCCTCAATGGTTCTACCTATACGAAGGTTCTTGTAAGCTTGATCAACCTCAAGATCTCCTATCTTGGTGATCTTGCAATGTATGTATGAGTGGACATCCTCAATCAGTAAAACCCTAGGTGGTATTCCAGAGAATGTACCCATGTTGTCAAGTTGTGAAGCAACCTCTAGACATATTTTATACTTAGGTTCTTCACAAGTAGAGTTCTTGATCAGATTAACCTTCTTCTCCATAGTGTTCTTGATCTTGGTTACACAGGAAGTTGTTGCCATCATTTTCATAAATTTAGGGCTCTTTCCATACAACAAATAGTGAGCTTGGTGATTGTAGTTACTTACTTCAACCTTCTGTAGTTGTTTTTGTTTGAAATATAAATGTCATGAATCTTCTTGGAATGCTCGACAATCTGGTCGCTCTATTTTTCTATGCTCTTCTTTGCTCCACTTCTCAATTGCTTTGTGAATAATGAGTTCTTCCATTGCCCTATTTATAGATGATTCCCTAATAGGTGCAATTAATTCTCTACCCACTTTTTGGGTGTTAAAGACGGAGTTGCTCGGGTATCACACAAAATTTTGGCTCAGGGTAAGTGACAACTCACTTGACATTTCATGGGTTTATCGACGGTGCTCGGTATGTGGTGAAGTCTTCAATGCATTTTACATGATTACCAACGAGTCATGGGTTACATTGATTAACTTGGTTTTCACATGTACACTGATGATTCTTGGTATGTAGAGACAAATTATCTTTGTATGTACATCGATGCTTTTTGGTAAGTGTTTTCCCGACAAGATTGCATTCACAAAATCATAACAAGTAATACCATAGTGCATCTTTATTTATGCTAGTTTGGCATTTTATCAATGTATAATGGAACTAATGCAAAATATAACTTGGTATAGTGCATTTCCATACTTTTTCTTCTTAGGTGGGGGTGGTGATGTCACAAGATCCATTGGATAAGGTGTCACCAATTGCATTGCTCATTCTAGCTTCATCAGTGTTTGTAGATTTCCTCCACATTTTGTTTCTCATCTTCCTAATTTCTTTAATGGTATTTCCATTGGGAAAAGTACTTGTCTCTGTCACTTGGTCTCTATAGTCCTTTCTTAGATGACTGACCCTATGACAGTGTAAGCATGCCATTCTAGGGTTAGTCCAGCTTCTAGAATTTCTTGTCCATTTTATCATGCAGTTTGCAGCAATATGACCAAATCTTCCACATATTGTGTAGTTTGCTCATGTATTGTAATCCCAAACATATGAGTTACCGACTCTTTTTGGTTGATAAGAATTTTCTTGATCTTTTTGTTTCCATGCTTTATTTTTCTTCTTCCTACATTCAAGAGATGTGTGCCCATGCATTTTGCAAGTAGGGCAATATTTTTCCATGTAGGTTTCCTTCTTTAGTTGTTTCACCTCAGCTTTACATTTATATGCTTTATGTCCTTTCTTTTTACATTTATAACAATTTCCAATGAATGAAGATGTGGATTTAGGAATACCTTTTATTTTTCTCTTGCATACATTTGATGTGTGGCCTAGTTTTCCATAGTGATTGCATGACTTCCTTCTTGGTCACGGATTTGTGTAAAAATATTTTGGATCAGCTTGGTATGGTGTTTCTCCATGCTTGGTATACCCTAGCCCAGTATTATTGTTGACTCTTCTTTGTCCATCTAGAAAATCATCCATCCTTTTTGTACTTTCTTCAGCTCTCTTGATCATGTCATTGTGTTGTTTCTGAATTCTTACTTCATGCTTCAATTTTTCACTTTCTTCTCTTAGCTCACTAATAGCTTCTATTCTTTCAATGAGTTCTATGTTCATTTGGTTTGCCTCTTGACTTGTAAGAATAATATGATTGGTGATCTACTAATGATGTTCAATAAGTCTTTGTATTTCTGACTCTTTCTTTTGTAGCTTTTCAGTGATCTTCCTCCTGTCATCAATAGCTAGTGTTCTTTCTTTCTCAGCTTGTCTATCATTGTTCATGACATCAATCATCCTTACCATCTGTGACTCTTGACCAATTTGTAGTGATTTCACTTGTCCAGCCAAATCTTGATTGATTTTATTCAGACTTGCGATTCTTTCTTCAGATGTGTCTGATACTTTTCTAGATGTAGATTGTGATGACTCAAATAGATTAGGTATCTCTTCTTCATGATAGTTTGTTTCATTACTGTGAGATGGAATAATATTTCTTTCATCCATTAGTTCTCTCATCTTGATTATTTCTTCTTTGTATTGCTCATAGAAGATATGTATCTCTAGCTTCTGATTCTCAATACCTTTATCTAGCTTATACCTTTCCATTGTATGATCTTTTCTCTTAAGTCTTTTAAAATTTTCCAAATAAGAGATCTAGCTCTGATACCAATTGTTGGAAATAATGGAATGGTGTGTATTAAGAGGGGAGGGGTGAATAAATACCCTTAAAACTTTTATCACTTAACCTTAATCCTTTTAGTAATCAATTGTATTACCAACCATGTGTGCTATTCTATCTTTATGTATGTTATATCAAATCATAAACTTAATTAGCATGTAAACATTCATAGAAAAATTCATGAAATGTATAAACACATTACACATTATTTGGTAACACATAAAACCCATGTTAGAAGGTAAAAAATGCGGTGGGGATGAATCCCACAAAACTTCACTATCTGCAGAATGGAAGGGGCTAGTTAAGGCTTACAATTTTGATCACTTCTGATGATCTACCCTGTTAGGAGTATCATGTGGAGCCTATTTAAGGTCTACTCTATTAAGAGATTTAGCAACACTATTTAGTGTGTACTCAGTTAAGAGATTTACAAAGGATTGTTAAATCCACCTTTCTCAAGGATTTCTTCTATTTGCTAAAATTGTTAGAATATAGTAAAAAAATATTCATTGACCTGAGTATGTGCAATCTAAAATTGATGATTATAGATCCATTAAAGATTACATGTACATTTATCACCTATAGTGATTGGTCAATACCTCTGTTCTTCTCAGTAGCCTTGGATCTTGTTCTTGAAAACTGATTTCATCTTTGGTTGTTCTTCTGCATAAAACTCTATCTCTAATCCATAGAAGTGTATGCAGCTACAATCATCATCACATCCACATGTTATTTTTGATTACACATCTATTTATAAAATGAGTTTTACGCATAACAATGTTAACTCTACGATCAAAGGTTTACAACTTGACCTCGATCTCCTAGTTTGCATGTTTCTAATTAGTTAGACTAATTAAAACCATTAAAATTACATTTCTTGTCCCTCAAGAAATGGATTTAATGCTAATTAAAAAGATAAATATAAAACACAAGTGTTTTATCTGACGTGGAAGTCAGATCCACTTTTCTCAGGATTTAATTGCCTCTTGATAGACTGGTGCTCAGTTTTCTCTTTAGTCTATCTGTCGGTGTTCCTCTGTGAACTGTCTGTCGGGTTCCCTTATTGTCTACTTTTTCAGTTTACTCTATCGGGTTCCACTTGTAACATTTTTGGGTTGCACTCGTAAACTGTATCATTGGGTTCCCTTGTGAGCTTGTCTGTCGGGTTGCACTAAACTTGTCTTTTAGTGTTGGTGCTACCGATGATTTCAAAACTATTTTTCCTTTCATACTAATGACAAAACATGTCTTCATTTACTGACAAGAAGGACCCACTTCTTCTTAAGATGCTCCTGAATATGTATTTTACTTGTCCACTATAGTATCTCTCCTGCACGTTGGTCACTGATGTATTCATTTTAATATTTATCAAAGTTGGTTCTAGTAAATTAACATCTTCATCCTTTGACATGGCTTGTATCCCTTTCATCCCATTGCTTGTACCAGGTCGTATATTGAAAAAATAATCACAACATTCTTATTTGATATCACAACGTAATGTCCCGATAATATTCACCTCCACAGACTATAGTCCCCCCAAATTATTTGTTCTACTTCCTCCAATGAGTCTGGACCCAGAACACACAATTGATAAAGAGACACACCAATAAATTCAATGATAGTGTTGTGTAGAGAAGAGGACAATTCCTATGATGTCCAGAGTATTTTTCTCCTCTATCCACCCATCATTGTTGAAGACTTTCTACTTGGTTCCTCCTTTGATGCCTCACATGCTCTCTATTTCATGCAAGGATAAATAAAATACATCCAGCATGAGAACAGATGAATAGAGTATTGCTCAAATATTCTCTATAGAAAACTATATTCATTGCTAGCATTTAATTTTCTATGATGAAATAACATCGATCTAGTCTTCAATATTGCCTCCTCACGCACACTCAAAAATACCAATGACGACACATCTAATGAGTCACCATCGTTATATCAGGAATATGGTGGATCCAAATAATAAATACATCATCGTCTATACTATCCATTTGTCACATATTTTGTCCATGTGTAACTCTGGCCATTTGTTTTATCCCTCTCAATGGATGGTTGGAAACAAACTTCTTGGTCCTCTGTAATATTTTTCTCCTAATACAGACAGTGTTGTTGTCTTTTCCAAATACAGTCTACAGACAATCTCTTTCCAATGTGGATCTATTGTCTTATTCATAAATAAATTGATATACACCCGAAAGATATCACTTTAAATTTTTTATACACACCCAATACTTATCGGGCCGACATGGAAGCAAGCAACTTATTCAGATAAGACAAAAAATATTTTCAAAGTGTATTTATCTTCTACATTTGCAGTCTGGCTTGGATACCATGTTGAGATTTTAAGATCACTATAAATGTAATAGCACTACCTAGATTGTATATGGTATGTGTTTTCCAAATGCAATAACCTATCTTTCTTTTATATTGGGAAAGAGACTAGGAGATAAACATCCCTTCATGAGACATGTCTATTAAAAATAATTTAATTAATCTTATAATGTTTTATCAATCAATTATTAATTTATAATAATAGATTTAATATTGAATATTAAATCTCATATGATTAATAATAATATAATATATATTATTAATAATCAACTTATATTATATGTATTCTAAATGATCATATGAATGAAGCTACAAACATTAACACTCCCTCTTAGCTAGGGAGGATGATCAAAAAAATTGTGTAGTGGTCTCCTATATCAACATTTATGACCCTCACCATAGCTACACAAAACATTAACAACTTCTACCAAAGTGTCATCATGGTTCTCAAGTATGAATGATCCTTCATCTTACTCAAGGATAATGTGTTCCTCTTCCTCACTATGTAAATAAGACACATAATACCATTCCAGGTTATCAGGGTCAACTTGTTATGAAATATCCCCATTTAGATATTCTTCATGCATTATGTTTTCTTCCACTGGTAGTGTTCTTGAAGCTATCAGTGACTCCATATTCATTTTAATCTATTTCAATCTGATAATAATTTCATCAAGAGTTATGCGATTAGCACTCTACGAAGAATTCATTGGACTATCATTTATTTTATTGTCTTCAATAGTGTCATAGAATTCATTTAAGAACTACCATTCAAAATCTTCCCATGATGAGATACTTTGTGAGGGTAGTAGACTATAAATGTCACCTGCAACACCTATCAATGATCTTGTAAAAAATTTCATGATCTCATCTTTTGCACAAATTTGAACACTTTCAATGACTCATAGAACCCTTTCAAATGTTGGATTGTTGATTCATCTTCCCTTCCTTGGAACTTTGGTACAAGCTCTTTAAGTTTAGAAGGAAAATAATTTGGATTGTTAAGGATATTGTTGAAATCCAATGACCTATAAGCTTCATATGTTATAAATCCTCTATGAAATTATGGACATGTATATCATATCCCTAAATATGGAACTTCAAAAGGGCTTGTATATTGATACATAGTAAACACCAAAGATTGTTGCAACCTCTTCTCACTATCATTTGGTCCTTTTCAATAGAGTCACCACCTCTTTGTAAGAGGAATAAAAAAAATCATTTTCCTTTTCTTCTTCTGGGTCTTTTCTTTACCAGAGTCACTTTTCAATGTTGTAACAAACTCACAATCTTTTAACTCATCAAATGATAACCATAAATTCTGAAAACTCTCCCCAGTGGAGTTACCAATATGTTGGTGTTGAAATCAATAGATTGGAAATATACATGAAATGATATTAAAATTATATCCTCAAACTTCCAAATGATTTGGCCAACTGACAAGATTTATTGACAATCAATTGAAATCATTTTCTCTTCAGGCTCTGCAGGACCTAGGCGGGTATACCTTCTCTTTAACTTACAATTTCAAGCCAGAGCTTTTTATAGAAAATGTGCTAGACCCTTTATTTAATAATTAACTATGAAACAAAACTTAACTTGCTCCTCCCGAATTCTCCTACTTACTAGTTTCCTACTTGCTAACTTCTATTGAAATGAAATAACTACAAAGTAAAAGAAAAAGGGTAATCGTAGAGGGTGAAATCTTTCTTACTCTTCCAAAAAATCATGATCAGTCCCTTATCCAATTGGATTGCAAAGTCAATCTTATCCAACCTACACACACACCTCTGAAAGAAAATGTTCTACAATTCTTGCAAACACACCATTAACCATCCAATCCTATCAATACACACAAATTGAATAAAAAACACCAACCTGTCCAATTGTATTTATTCTCTGAGTAAGAAAGCCAATTAGACAAAAATAAATAGGAAAAAAACCTCTCTATAGCTTTTTGTTTATTCAAATTGATATGGTGAATTAACCATTTGCATGCAAAATTCTTAAAGATGATAACTGATCCTTAAATCAATTATAATAGAGGGATACACATTTGATAAGAAAAAACACAAAAAAATGTCAATGTAGACAAGAAAACCAGGTATATTTAATTAGTATAAAAAAAATTAAGTACAAAAAGTTTCTTTGCTTTCAGTTGAATCTAATAAACATATATATATATATATATACACATATGTATATATATGTATATATATACATATATATATGTATATATATACATATATATATGTA
>MU228546.1:221363-233269 GCA_018584345.1 Thuja plicata
TATATATATATATATATGTATATATGTATTTGGAAATATTGTTTGGAAAGCTACAATCGAAATAATTATTGTTTTGTCATTGATGTCAAACCTTAACTAGTGAGACTATTCCTATCTGTTTGAGTACCATATCTATTGATTGATGGAGGAGATTTAAGAAGAAGACCAAGAAGAATGGTTGAGTTATGAGGAATTAAAAAGGGTACTTTATCAGTTGGCACATTGGCAAAGTGATATGTTGTTTATCTTTCACTGACAGTTTACTGAGAACAATTTATGCCAAGCAAGTTTTGTGTCGGCCGAGCACCAGTGTGTGCAGAACATATTTTCTTGTATGTGCTGAGCGTTAGTAAATTGCCGAGGAACAAAGTGTTGGCTAAGCAGAAGTATTTTGATGATTGATGAGATTTAAGATCTATGGCTGACATAGTTGATTTTATTGGGATATGTAAAGTTAATTAAGGATAAGCACACTTGATCTACACTATGTAAATGCATGAGTAATCGTAATTAATGCATGGATCAAAGATTTAATTAGTGATTGTATTGGAGAAATAAATTAAATGTAATGATGGAAAGATCCATTGGATCTGACCTAACCTAAGATCTATGATCTTGATTAAGCGGTAAAAGATGTATCCAACCTAGATGGAGAGGTATATGATAACCTCAAGGGGTTATTCATGGATGAAGTCAAGATAGCTATATATGCAGAGTATGCAAGAGGATTGCATGGGTTATTGACTGATTAACAAGATTAAGCAAAGAAGGTTGAGTAGAGAAGCAATGAGTGATTTCTTGATGAATTCCCAAGCAGACCTGGAGTTTGATATGAGAATGGAGGCCACTCAGTGAATTAGCATAAGAGCTGAATTGGATCTGGATTTCAAAGTAAGTTGTATGAATCAGATCAAACCCGCTGATTACTTTCTAACCATTGTATCCGTTGAAATCCTTTAACCAAGTTGACCTAACAGTCATTGTACAAATCCTTTGAGCAAGGTGACATTCAGATTAGGATGTTTTAAGTCCTCTAACAAGGCCACTTGTGACAGGGTGATTAAATCTTTTAACCAGGTCGCATTTATCAATGTGTTTTGTAACCTTTAACAGGGTTGGCTCTTAACAGTGCATTACTTTAGAAGAGTGAAAACTTGATAGCATGTTATTGGTGGTTTTTCCCAAACTGGGTTTCCATGTTAAGTACTAGTGTCAACTTGCGTGAATGTTTATATTGTATTTTACTGTTAAGTTTCTACAAGCTGATTTCATTTTAACAGTAAACTGCATACTTATATTGTTGACTTCTGCTATCACTGCTGAGAAAAATCTAAGTTGTTTAATTTGGTATAAAGTTTCAATGGGCACATCTAGACCTGTGGATAACTGATTCATCCCCCCTCTTAGTTATTCTAAATTCATTCTAACAATTGGTATCAGAGCTTTGGTCTCTTGAAAAAGTTTGAAGGTACTTGGAGCAAAAGATCAAGATGTATAAAAGGGAGGTACCAAAGTTGAACAAGGACAACTTTCCAGCATGGAAAAGTTTGATGAAATTTCATTTGGCTAGTGTTGGTGATTCTGCTAAATGTCTTGTTGATCAAGAATACGTAGATCCTACAGGATCTCTCAATGCTGCATAGTTAAGAGAAAAGCAAGAATATAATCAAGCATTGTTGGAGATTGCATCATCCCTGAACTATCATGAGTTTGAAGACATAAAGGATTGTACAAGCACAAAGAAAATGTGGGATACCCTTGAAACCATCTATGGAGGTGACACAAATGTGCTAAGAGCCAAATCTGAAAGCTTGAGAGGTAAGTTTGATGAAATAAAAATGCAAGAAGGATAAAATATGGTTTCATATTATGGTAGGATAAAGCAAGTTGTAAATGCTATTAGAGGAGCTAAAGGAACCATTGATGATAACACTATCATAAGAAAGGAACTAAGAACACTTCTTCCTATTTATGCTATTAGAGTATCTACAATTCAATAATTGAGATGTACTCCTAACAACAATTTGACTTTGGAAAGTTTGGTAGGTAGACTTACTACATTTGAGATGTCAAATTTTGATAACTATACTCCACAAGCCATTGAATCTGCATTCAAGTCTCAGATGGTCCTCAAAAAATCATACAAAGGAAAGAAATATCTAGATAGTGATAGTGACACTTCTGATGATGATCTAGAAGAACTTGAGGCACTTATGGAGAGAAGACTATCAAGAGGAAAAGGAAAATTCAAAGGTAAACTTTCTATTATTTGTTTTTTATGTAACAAAGTTGGTCATATTGTTGCTAGATGTCCTAATAAGAATGATAAAGATGAGAGAAGAGACATCAAGTATAAAAACAAAAAGGATGACCGAGACTTTAGGAAGTACAAGGATTACAAAGACAAAGGTAAGAAGTCCTGCTATATAGTTGAAGAAGCTTCTGATAATGATTCTAACAAATTTGATGAAAATGATATAGAAGTTGTGTATGTTGAAATGAAAGATGATTCTAATGATGATGATGATGAGAAAATTGCACTAATTTCGTATATGAGTAAAGGTGATCGTTGGATTATTGACAGTGGTTTTTCACATCACATGACCGGTGATAATGAAAATATTGAAACCTTAGATCAGTGTAAAGGTGGTTATGTAAAATTTGGAAATGATACACCATGTCATGTTAAAGAAAAAGGATCAATTCAATTGACTGACAAATTTAGATGTGATGATGTATATTGGGTTGATGATCTTAAGTATAACCTATTGAGTATTTAACAGCTGAATACTTTTAGTTACAGAGTTGAATTCCATCACAGGAAAGCAAAGATATATGATTCCAATGGAGAATTAGTTGGAGGTGGTGAGAAAACAAAAGGTAACTTGTTCTATCTAGATTTAGCTGATGAGACATGATTGTTTGCATAATATAATGATGTTTGGTTATGACATAAAAGGTTGTGTCATGTAAACTTTGAAAACTTGGTAAGCATAAGAAAATTGAAAAAGGTTAGAGGGATGCCTAAGTTAAAGAAACCTGAAAATACAGTATGCAAGCAATGTCAATTGGAAAAGATGACTAAATCTAGTTTCAAAAGAAAAACTCATACTTCTGAGAATATTCTAGAATTGGTTCATACTGACCTTTGTGGACCTATTGGTGAGAAATGTTACTGTGGAGATAAATATTTTATCTTATTTTTTGATGATTACTCTAGAATGATGACTATTACATTTCTTAAGGAAAAATCTGATGCATTCCAATTGTTTAAGTGGTACTTGGAAAAAGTTGAAAAGGAGATAGGTAAGAGTCTGAAATATCTGAGATCTAACAGAGGAGGTGAGTTTATTTCTAATGAGTTTAACAAGTTTTGTAATGATAGAGGGATAAAAAGACAGATGTCTACACCTAGGACTCCACCACAGAATGGTATAGCTAAAAGAAGAAATAGATCTATCATGGATTGTGCCAGAAAAGTAATGATGGGGAAAAATGTTGCACAGAAATATTGGAGAGAAGCTGTAAGTACAATAGTTTATACCCTGAATATAGTACAAGTCAAGAAAGGTACAAATACTACACCTTATAAGCTATGGTATGGATATGCATCTATTGTAAGCTAATTTAAAGTTTTTGGAAGTAGATGTTTCATACTGAAGGATAACATAAATGGAAAACTTGATGCTAAAGGTGAGGAAGGTATATTTCTTAGATATTCAACTAAGACTAAGGCATATAAGTGTTTGAATTCTAACACTAACAAAATTGTGGAAAGCACAAATGTTTGAATTGATGAATATGCAAAAATAAATGAAGAAGAAAGCATGACTGAGTCTGAGAGTTGAAAATCATTCACCTATCATAATGAGGTAGATTCTAACAAATTACTTGAAACCAAAACTGAAGTTGCCGAGCAATAGTCTGCACCTGTCGAGTCATAGAATAACATTGTTGGGTAACAGGAGGTGACTGCCGAGCTATCTGATGGAGATGTTGAGTCATAGTTTCAACCTAAATTAAACATGAATGATCAATCTAAAATAGAGAAAGAACCTAATTTGGAAAAATATGTAAGAAGGCACCATAAACCTGATCAAATCATAGGAGCAAAAGATTTTGCAGTCATGACAAGAGGCAAATTGAGAGAAGACACCTGCTTGTTATGTGATTTTGAGCCTAAAATAGTAAAAGATGATTTAGACAATGAAGATTGGATTCAAGCCATGAACAAAGAGATTGAATAGATTGAAAAGAAAAATACTTGCACACGTGTACCTAGGCTGATTGATAAAAATGTAATTGGTACTAAGTGGGTATTTAGAAACAAGCTGAATGAACATGGATAGGTAACAAGAAACAAATATAGACTGGTATGCAAGGGTTATGCACAAGAGGAAGGAATTGATTATGTAGAAACATTCACCCCAGTTGCAAGACTAGAAGGTGTCAGAACCTTACTAGCATATGCAGCCTACAAAGGATTTAAAGTCTATCAAATAGATAAGTCTATCAAATAGATATGAAGTTAGCATTTCTAAACGGAATATTATAAGAACTATACATTGAACAAGTTGATGGATTTATAGACCCAAGCAAAAGGAACATGGTTTTCAAGCTACACAAAGCACTATATGGACTGGAGCAAGCACCCAAAGCATGGTATGAAATATTGCACAACTATCTGATGAAGATTGGATTTGCAAGAACAAATGACAACAACAATCTGTATTTGAAGACAGAGCAAAGTAAAGGTACTTTATTAGCTAAAATTTTTGTTGATGACATTATCTTTTGTGGACAATATATGTTATTCCAAGCATTTGCAAAGGAGATGCAAACTAAATTTGAGATGTCTATGTTTGGTGGGATAAAAATTTTTGTTGGCTTACAAATATATCAGATGAAGAATGGTATCTATATTACTCAATCAAAATATGTCAAAGAGATACTAAATTTTTTTGGAATGGAAGATTCAAAACCAGTGAGTACACCCATGGCTACTGGATAGAAGTTAACCAAAAATGATGAGAGAAAAGAAGTAAATCAAACACTGTAGAGATGAATGATTGGAAATCTGCAATATGTTGTATATAGTAGACCTGATATTGCATTAGCTGTTGGTATTGTTGCTAGATTTTATACTAATCCCAAGGAAAATCATATGATGGCAGTAAAAAGGATTCTGAGATATTTGAAAGGAACATATGAATATGGTTTGTATAATAGAAGGAATGAGAAATTTGAACTCAGAGTTTATACTGATTCTGATTGGGCTGGAAATGTAGATGATAGAAAAAGCACCACAAGAGGAGCATTTATTTTGGGAAAAATATTAGTTTCATGGAAAAGAAAGAAATAGAACTGCACCTCACAATCTACAACTAAAGCTGAGTATGTGGCAACAATAGTTAATTTCTCTAATATTGTATGGTTGAAGATACTACTGAAAGGTATGAAAGAAGAGATCACAGAACCAGTTGTCATATATTGTGATAACATGAGTGCCATTAATATTTCAAAGAACCCTATAATGCACTCTAAGACAAAGCATATAGCTATCAAGTATCATTACTTCAGGGAGCTAGTTTGGAAGAAGGAAGTGAGACTGGAATATGTGAACACTAAGGAACAATTAGCAGACATATTTACAAAAGCACTACCCAAGGATGCTCATGAGTACCTATGAGGTAAATTAGGGGTGATTCCCCTAACTAAGGCTAATTAGTTTAGAATGGTACTGTTGCATCAAATATTATATTCAAAATATTTTTCACATTGATGC
Organism: Thuja plicata; assembly: GCA_018584345.1. NCBI lineage: Eukaryota > Viridiplantae > Streptophyta > Pinopsida > Cupressales > Cupressaceae > Thuja > Thuja plicata. Next base: position 227,149 of record MU228546.1, read on the forward strand.
ACAGGCAGTCACACTTTAGGATGCTGCCTAAAGTTATGAAAGACAGACAAGGACAGAAAAATAAAATCAGTCATAAGAAAGATGATAGGAACAACATGATACAAAGTTTAGAATAGAAGAAATTTCATGATCAATATGTCAATATCTTTGGCATTGTTGTCAAAGTGGGAGAAGTTTACTAAAAGAGGGAGAATTATACTAGAAAGATACAGGGAGAATTTACTACTTAGAGGAAAAGAGATTGATGAACAGAAACAGAAAAACATCAGTGTGATCACAGACACAGAGGGAGAAAGGTTTTACAAGATGAGAATCAGAATGAAGCTAAATACATTAATGAAGATTTTTTCATACAAGGAACACATACACTTTTTTTGGATTGTATGGTAACTATGTTTCTAATATTATTATTTTATTGTTTTATGTTGCCATCAATGCCAAAGAGGGAGATTGTTGGAAATATTGTTTGGAAAGCTACAATTGAAACAATTATTGTTTCGTCATTGTGTCAAACCTTAACTGGTGAGACTATTGCTATCTGCTTGAGTACCATATCTATTGATTGATGGAGGAGATTTCAAAAGAAGACCAAGAAGAATGGTTGAGTTATGAGGAATTACAAAGGGTACTTATCAGTTGGCACATTGGCAAAGTGATATGTTGTTTATCTTTCACTTACAGTTTACTAAGAATAGTTTATGCCAAGCAAGTTTTGTGTCAGCTAAGCACCAATGTGTGCCGAGAATATTTTCTTGTATGTGCTGAGCGTCAGTAAATTGCCAAGGAACATAGTGTTGGCTAAGCAACAATATTTTGATGATTGATGAGATTTAAGATCTTTGGCTGGCATAGTTGATTTTATTGGGATATGTAAAGTTAATTAAGGATAAGCACGTTTGATCTACACTATGTAAAGGCATGGATAACCATAAATAATGCATGGATTAAAGATTTAATTGGTGATTATATTGGAGAAATAAATTAAATATAATAATGGAAAGATCTGTTGGATCTGACCTAACCTAAGATCTACGATCTTGATTAAGTGGCAAAAGATGTATCTGACCTAGATGGAGAGGTATATGATAACCTCAAGGGGTTATTCATGGATGAAGTGAAGATATTTGTGTATGTAGAGTATGCAAGAGGATTGCATGGTTAATTAACTAATTGACAAGATTTAAGCAAAGAAGGCTGAGCAGAGAAGCAGAGAGTGATTGCTTGACAAATTTCCAAGAAGATATAGAGTTTGAGATGAGAATGGAGGCCACTTAGTGAATTAAAATAAGAGCTGAATTAGATATAGATTGCAAAGTAAGTTGTATGAATTAGATCAAACCTGTTGATTACTTTCTAACCATTATATCAGTTGAAATCCTTTAACCAGGTTGACCTAACAGTCATTGTACAAATCCTTTGAGCAAGGTGACATTCAGATTGGAATGTTCTAAGTCCTCTAACAAGGCCACTCCTGATAGGGTGATTAAATCCTTTAACCAGGTCACATTTAGCAATGTGTTTTTTAACCTTTAACAAGGTTGGCTCTTAACAGGGCATCACTTCAGAAGAGTGAAAACTTGATAGCATGTTATTGGTGGTTTTTCCCAAATTGGGTTTCCACATTAAATTGGGTTTCCAAATTGGGTTTCAACTTGTGTGAATGTTTATATTGTGTTTTACTGTTAAGTTTCTGCAAGCTTATTTCATTTGAATAGTAAACTGCATACTTATATTGTTGACTTATGCTATTTCTGCTGAGCAAAATCTAAGTTGTTTAATTTGGTAGAAAGTTTCAATGGGCACATCTAGACCTCTGGATAACTGATTCACCCCCCCTCTCAGTTATTCTAAATTCATTCTAACATACACACACACACACACACACACATATATTGCATTTTGAATGACAAATGGATAGTTGTGCATTAGGTATGGTGCTTCCAGTAGCAACGTTAGGGAATCCTAAGAGGACATAGGTTAAGAAAAAATTATTATCGCATTGGGTGGCTGCAAGAAGTTGAGTCCCTATTTTTCAAATTTATGGTCAATTGATGTCAAAGTTTGAGGCACTTAGACATTGAATCTAAAAATGATCCACTAATAGAAAATACCCCACATGTGTACGACCATCCTATTTTGAAGTAAATAAATGAATGTTTCTAAATCCCTCTGGGGGAAGGTACCTAACACATCAAAGATTGGTCAAAATATTTTTGCTTTTTTTAATTGAATATTTTTTTATTAATTTTTAATTGAGTATAAAGTACATTCTCAAAACCTATGGTGTACGACCACTATAATTTGATGAAAATTTTACTTTTTTAAATTTTATTTTTATTTTTATTTTGAAGGAAATTCTATGTAGATTAGTCTCATAATTCATTTTTTCAAAAACCTAAAATCCAAAAAGTTATTAAAATTTTAGTTAACCTTACTATTTCAACTTTAGGTACCACTTGAGAATAATAATTATTGTAAAAATACTAAAATTTTTCCTATCCTTATAAAAATTATATTTTTTATAATATGTACAATATGAAATGAAATGGGTTTTTGTTTTATCTAAAAATGCATTCGGGATGACCTCCGAAAAATTATGACAAAGCGCAAATTTTATTTTTAAATGCCTTAGCCATATTTTTGCAAGGCCAAGCACAGGCTTGGTGGGACCAAGCTTGTCCAAAACCAAAAACTAAGGTGGAGGTACAATTTCCACTCTTGGTTTTTAGAAACGGGCACCTGTTATTTAAAATTCAAAAAATGGGTGCCCATTTCTATTTGGACCTTTGAAACTGAAATGGGCACTTGTTTGATTTACATAATGGGTGCCCATTTCTGAAAGATCTATTGTAGACAAAAAATAGTTCTGTGGGCCTGATATCAATGATTAATTATTATTCAATCATTTTTATGACATTCGTGTTGCATAAAGAATATTTTGGACCAACATTCTCTTTTCTTGTCTTGTTTTAGATCTGACAAGGATGGATTAATTTCAATTCAAATTTTGGTGCAAACATAGGATCAAAGAAACGTAGAAAGAGGCAAAGAAAGGTTGTGATGGCTAATGAGGTTTCAAAAAATAGAGAGAAAGAGGGAAAATGACAATGAGAAAGAAGAGCAATAATTCAAAACCTGGATAATTTCAGAGCATCGAGTTCAACAATTGGTTCAGAAGATGAGAACAATGAGCACACCATGATGGATGCAGAGGTTGAAGAAGAAAACACAATAGAAGAAAATTTAGGCGCATGTTCTAATCAAGTGTTGGATATAGGTATGTCTTCACAGCCAAATGAAACTTATTGTGATAAAGAACTTGACCTTTTTGTAGAAGCGGGTTACTGTTTAAATTGTTTATATTTTCTTCCTGAAAAATAGAGTAAAAGATTATATTGCACATCAAACACCACAAATTAGTAATGTTAATCATAATGATAAAGGAACTGAAAGTCAAACTCCAATTGACAGTGAAATTCAAACCCCAATTGAAATTGACAATCAAACGATAATTGAGATCAACAATGTGGATGTAGACATAGAAACACCAATTGAGAAAGAAACCCTTTTGAATGATAATGAAATGATTGAATAATTTCAAATTAAAAGTGATTTGCTAGAAAATCTGTGTGGTTTGGTTTCATGGAGATAGATTAGGACATACGCGAGTAGATTGTTTAGAAATATTTTTATAATAAGAAATTTTGGTTTCAATGTCAATTAATGTTACAACTAATTAAAATGAGTAAAATATGAAAAGTGATGAAGAGGTTAGGCATTTATGTGAAATCTAAAAAAAAGGACGAGTCTGTAAAACAAGTTGTAACAATAGTTGCTAGTGCCTTAGACACAATCGGAAAGAAAATTCATTCTAAAGATAGGAATGTGGCACGACGAGCAATAACAATAACTCTAGTAAAAAAAACTACTAATAAAAGAATGATGACAAAAATAAGTGAATATTTTAATATTCATCGTAAAAATTTAGCAAGAGCTGTAAAGAGAAGAGTTAACTTTGAAAGTGATCCAGAAAACCATTTTTGGAGCTTTAGTGGCAGACTACTGAGGTCTGACATGAAACTTAAGGATGAAGTCAAAACTTTAATTGAAAATTTTTGGCATGATAATACAAGAGTACCACCTAATTCTAGAGATGTTCTTAAATTAAGACTTGGCTCAAAAAATCATGATCCACATACAAAACATCTTTTGGATATGACTCAAACAAAATTGTTTAAAACATTTGTGGATGTTAAGGTGTTAACTTTTTGTATTAGTCAAAGGTCTTTTGAAAAATGTAAACCATGGTATGTAAGGATTAACAAGGAAAGAGTAACGTGTTGTTGCAAAATTCATATTCAGTTTCATTATCATTATGATGTATTTTGATCTATTCATTCTACCATGCATACTAATGAAATGTTGCAGGAATGTGGTATAAATATACCACCTCAAACTGTAAAAGAGTTTATATTAGGGTATTTTTGTAACCCACCTAATGAACAATTTTTTCTTTTGAATTCATGTGTTTTTGGTGTATTTGATGTATGTGGAAATCTTGAATTTTTAGATAAATGTTTGCATGAAAATCTTTCAATTGATTTTGGTCATCAATTAGTTGATGTAAAAAGATTTAAAACTATTGAGTATCCATTGAATGATGGAAAGGTTGGAAAACGGTGTGATATAATTACTGAAAAAGTTAGTGTTCATGCATTTATGGTCAAATACCATCCACCACCACTCCCAAAAATGTGCAACGATCTGTGGGTGTTGACACCATCTAATAGAAATGCGTGGCTTCTTGCCAACTATCTACTCACCCATTTTAGGGTTCACAAAAAAAGGTTTCAAATTATTTTTGGTAATTTTCAAGTCATTGACCTCTTTATAAGAGAGGCCATCAGCATAATATGCATGCATGGACTCCCTCCATGACTGGAAATTATCCAACTCAGAGTCTAGTGATTGCATCGACTCTAAAATGCCTTGCATGCTATCTGCAAGGCGAAGTAGATGAGGAGGTGGATGGGGCTCTTGTATAATGTTATGAATGTCCTATGTGATGGCATTAAAATTTCTCCTAATGTTCTCCCACAACTCTGCAGGAGTGGGTGGAGGTGGAGGTGGAAGGGGTGGAGGTGGCGGTGCCTGCTAAGCTAAAAGCTCCTCAATATCAAACTCATCCATATGTACATATAATCTGCAAATGTTCACAAATATAAAAATTTATAATTAATATATAAGTTACATTTTACCTAACAAAGATCTAATTTCTGGATTTATAATTAAATGCAATATTTAATTTAGAAAAATAAATTCAAAAACACTAGAGAGAGAGTACTTGAAAATAAAAATTTAAATAATCCACATATGTATACAAACATGAAAATTGAGAGAGAGAGAGAGAGAGAGTACATGAAAATGAAAATTTAAATATTCTACATATGTATACAAACATGAAAATTTAAAATTAATATATAATGTACATTTTACCTTAAACAAAAATCTGAGTTAGACTTATAATTAAAAATGCAACATTTAATTTAGAAAAAATAAATTTAAAAACACTATAAAGAGAGAAAGAGAGAGAGTTTCTTGTTTCAGTTGTGTAAATTGTAACCACCTGAATTTGGTCCGTTCCAACTATGGACCCTATTTACCCTATGTGTGATCATACCCTCGATTATGTCCAAACGACCATGTTACTTCTTGGCATAATTCTTCGGATCAATTTAATGTCCTAGGTGATTTTTATCACTGAATTATATTAACTATTATAGCCATATGATTCAAACCAATTCAAAACCATTTTTAATCAAACCAAATTCAAACATGGCTATAGTATTTAAATTATAAAGGAATTAAATAAATCCCTAAATCAATTACCCACTTGCAAAATAACCCATTCCCCTAGCCTATTTAATTTAATAAAAATGGCTACAGTCCCCTAATTATTAAAAAGCAATTAAATTGTTTAAATAATTAAATTTTTATTTTTGAATGAATTAAATAAGTTTAATTCATTTAATTAATATTCTCCTAAACCTCAACCTAACCTATCTCAACCACTTCTACCCTGGGTTCTAACCCTTCTCAACCCATTCACCCTTGCTAATCT
>MU228546.1:240430-258241 GCA_018584345.1 Thuja plicata
GTATATTCTTTCTTTCCTTCATCCAAAGAATTGACATCAACTCTTTGAATCGCTCTTCTCTTTTTCAGCTCCACTTTTAATTCAGCCACTTGCTTCTTCAAATCTAGTATTGCAACTCTTGTCTCTTTCTGATATCTCTCTCTAATATTCTCAAGTCTAGGAATTCTAAGAATCCATCCAATCACAAAAGTCATCTTTTTTTTCTCTTCTCTATACTCACATCCTCTTAAGGAAAAAACCTCACCCAACCCAAGGTCTTGGTGCAAACTACCTCACAGTTGGCGATCTGTTTACACACTCAAAAACTCATGCTCTGATACCACTGATGAAGGGCACTACCACTCTGATACCACTAATGAAGGGACACACCACCCTTAGCAACTCATACCAAAAAAATATAACATGGAGATAACGAGAAGATAAAATACTTTACAAAGCATACATTAATACTTGAAAATAATTACAACTTGAGAGATCTTACATCCTCAAAGCTTACAATCCAAGAGCTTCAACTTGAGAGCTTCTTCTCCAATACAAGATCCTACAACTTGAGAACTTTATCTCCAATAAGAGATTCTACAACTTTGAGAGCTTTTCTCCAATAACTTTGAGAGCTTGCTTATGAATGTCCCTATGCCTTCTTTATATAGGCATTTACCACCCAAGAGATTACAACACAATCAATGTGGGATCTGTTTACATACTTAGAAACTCCTACTCTAATACCACTGATGAAGGGATACACCACCCTTGCCAACTCATACCAAAATAATATAACATGGAGATAAAGAGAAGAAAAAAAAAATATCATCAACAGCTACTTCATTTTGTGAATCTATATCCACAAAATTTTTTCTACCTTGGGTGTCTGATGCAGGAGCATCTTACATCACAAAATAAAAAGGGGGCATGATAACAAAAAAAAAAAAAAAAGTTATTTTCATTTTCCAAGGTGCATAGGTGGAATAAAAGAAAAAATAAATAAATAAATAAATAAATAAATAAGAAATCATTTCATTTATCAAGGTGTGTAGGTGGCATTTTAAAAATTTATAGAAAGCTCTTGCATTTAATATTTGTAGCTAGGTAGTTACACCTTTTTATTTTCTTATTGGCCCACAAATGCAACGTAATTTTGTAATTGGCCCACGTGGTGGTGCTTAATATTAATTGGGTAGGTATTTAATATTTGTATCAAGGTAGTTGCATTTACTTTTTATCCCACATTGGTTGTGTTGTAATCTCTTGGGTGGTAAATGTCTATATAAAGAAGGCATAGGAGCATTCATAAGCAAGCTCTCAAAGTTGTAGAATCTCCTATTAGAGAAAAAAAGTTCTCAAGTTGTAAGATCTTATTTTTTCCTTATAAGGATGTGAGTATAGAGAAGAGAAAAAATAAGATGACTTTTGTGATTGGATGGATTCTTAGAATTCCTAGACTTGTAAAAATTAGAGAGAGATATCAGGAAGAGACAAGAGTTGCAATATTGGATTTGAAGAAGCAAGTGGCTGAATTAAAAGCGGAGCTAAAAAAGAGAAGACCGATTCAAAGAGTTGATGTTAATTCTTTGGATGAAAAAAAGAAAGAATATACATTGGAGTATCATGCATGCGATACAAAAGAAGAGGTAGAGCATGAATATGCAAAGATTCATGAACCTACAATTGAAGAAGATGATTTATTAATGAAGATTACAACAGTTGAGAAAGAGTGGAATACCTTGGTTGAAGGTCAAAGTAGAGAAGTTGTTACATGTCTTATTGAAGATATGAAAGAAGAAAATAAACATGAAGATGTGAAAGAGGTAAATTTTTATGAATCATGGGATGCTAACTTTGAGATGGATTTGAAATATAATGATGTTGGTTTATATGAGGACTTTGCAAGTGATGTTTGGTATGCAATATAATATTTGTATGGTGTTCTAGAGTTTATTATAGGTGCATTAGATCCTAGAAGTTTGGAGGAGAATGAGAGTTATAGATTGACAAAGTTGATTGTAACGGAGTATTGTCGGCAGCATATACTTGTGCCAACTAGGTGTTGGAAAAGAAAAAAAAGAAAATATATCGGCAGTGGATACTTGTTCCAGCAAGGTGTTGGAAGAGAAGAAAAAAAAAAATATCATCAGTAGCTACTTCACTTTGTGAATCTATATCCACAAAAATTTTCCTACCTTGGGTGTCTGATGCAGGAGTATCTTGCATCACAAAATAAAAAGGGGGCATGATAACAAAAAAAAAAAGACAAAAAAAGAAAAAAAAAAAGAGAGGAGGAAAAAAAAAAAGTTATTTTATTTTCTGAGGTGCATAGGTGGAATAAAAGAAAATAAATAAATAAATAAATAAAAAGAAATCATTTCATTTATCGAGGTGTGTAGGTGGCATTTTAGAAATTTATAGAAAGTTCTTGCATTTAATATTTATAGCTAAGTAGTTACACCTTTCTATTTTCTTATTGGCCCACAAATGCAATGTAATTTTGTAATTGGCTCACATGGTGGTGCTTAATATTAATTGGGTGGGTATTTAATATTTGTATCAAGGTAGTTGCATTTACCTTTTATCCCACATTGGTTGTGTTGTAATCTCTTAGGTGGTAAATGCCTATATAAAGAAGGCATAGGAGCATTCATAAGCAAGCTCTCAAAGTTGTAGAATCTCCTATTAGAGAAAAAAGCTCTCAAAGTTGTAGAATCTCCTATTGGAGAAAAAGTTCTCAAGTTGTAGGATCTTGTATTAGGGAAGAAGCTCTCAAGTTGAAGCTCTTTAATTGTAAGCTTTGAGGATTTAAGATCTCTCAAGTTGTAATTATTTTCAAGTATTAATGTATGCTTTGTAAAACATTTTATCTTCTCTTTATCTCCATGTTGTTATATTTTTTTGTATGAGTTGGTAAGGGTGGTGTGTCCCTTCATCAGTGGTATCAGAGTGGTAGTGCCCTTCATCAGTGGTATCAGAGTGGTAGTTCCCTTCATCAGCATGCCAGTTGAGGAAAAAATCTATCGGGAACGACCCAAGTCAGGACAGGTTTTACACCAACCCTTCTAACTCACTATAAATAGTTTCTTCCTCGTAGGCCAAAGCCTCAGAAGATGGGACTGGTTTTGTTCTTGGAAATTTTGACATCATTCCTTGAACATATCTGTGTATATGTAGAGCAGAGCCACTTGAATCTTGCTTGTGAGACTACATATATTTAGGTACTCATAGTGCTATATGCCTGAATTTTTCCTTGTGAAATTCTATGGGGACAGTTTTGAATGGATTTTCCAATAATCTACAACAACTTCAACGGAAAGAATTCTTGATTCATCCCTGAAAGGGTGATAATCTTTGTGCAAGACAAAAAGTAATTGCCCCAAGACACTCGTTATATTGTGCCCTCACTTGCATTTGGAGTCAGCTAATATAGCATCATGACTGGAGCCATTGCATGCTTGGTGATAGCTATATTCTGATTAGCATTTGAGTGTGTACCTGAGTCAACGAGAAAAGATTTTCATCTTCCACCTAGAGAATAGGAAAAGATGAGTGTTTGTTTCACCCCCTAACAATGCAAAACTATTTGACATGTTCAAAAGATCATTAAAAAGATAAGCTCCTAAAAACAATCAACAAATTTCAAACCCTGGAGTACAAGTGTTTTTCACACCTTACGACACCTCTTAACACAATCTGGAAACAAGCAAATTCACACACTTCAAAAACAAACTTTTTAGAATTGACCAAAACTAACAAAGACATCATAAGATTGCATCCTGTATTTCTCAAGATGCATGTAGTGTTTAGGATCACATTTGGTATTCTGGATCGCATTTAGTAAGCACACAGTCACATCTAGATTCTAGGATTGAATCTAGTACCATCAGAGGCTTGCATCTGGGAGCTCGCATTTAGGATAGTGGGTACTTGTAGAAGTTTTTGTTAGGAAGTCTAAGTTGATTAGGATACCCTTTTTTCTCTTTAGTTGGTTCCTGTTGTCTCTTCTAGTCTCCCTGATATATCTCAAAACACTTTCGAAACGTCCACCTTGCATGCTTAGTCAGTCTTTCACAATTAGTTTAATACGTGTGGTCTACATGTTCTCTATCAACAAACTTGGTTCCCAGATCACTATCAGGGCATTCTAACCCTCTGACATTGGAATCATTTACATCCAACAACAAACAGTTACTTTTACCTAGACACACCACTTGAATGATCTAAAATCCATACTTGCACTATTGGGAAACATTAACAAAGTTGAAAAACAATTTTATGGTTAACACGAGGCACAACAAGTACACACCTAAAGGATCGAAAGTGCCTCCTAAAACATCACACTTTCAAGGAGAAACTTCTCATAGTTCCCTTCTTGATCTATATTCACCTCAAATGGATAAAGATACTCGCGGATGGAGTGAGGCTTTTGAGGATTATAATGATGACAAACGCAAAAAATCTAAAGGCATAAAGGAGGAAGAAAGACCCAAGTTTGAACGTGATCCATTTGGATCAGATAGTGAAGAGGAGATTCCCGAAGATGAATACGAAAAACTCAAACAGAGTAAACGGTTCCACAAGATAATAGAATGAATAATTGAGGACGATAAAGAAAAATAATTCATTCATCTAGCATCTATAGGTGTCAAGTTACCCAAGGATTATAATGTAGAAAATCTCAAGGAAAAGGAGGTACCAAACCCAATATCTATTCTCACCAAATAGCTCAATCTAATGCAAATGGAGCTCACAAACCTCAAACAAGAGAAGGAGAAACTCAAAACACAATACTCTTTGGAAGCCATTTGTCCATTTCCTTTTGACAAGAGTATCACTATGGTCCTGTTTCCCCCCAACGTGGCAAGACCAAAGTATGAAAAACACATGGGAGAAACTGACCTTCACAATCATGTAAGAGAATTTTGTGCTCTAAGCATCGAGTGCATGCACGAACCTACATACCTCATGCAACTGTTTCTAGGAGGTCTAGGAGGTAATGCCATGGAGTGGTTCTCAAAACTAAACCCTAAGGTCAAGAAATTCGAGGAGTTGATGCAATGGTTCATTCAATATTACTCTTACAACATCCAACATGATGTAACTATGATCGACCTATGTAACACCAAACAATGAACTGGAGAATCATTCACACACTTCCTTCAAAGATTGAGAAAGATTTTTGCATGATATTCAAGGGCCATTCCCAAAATGGAGAAGATGGAAATCTTCATTAATAATCTAGTGCCTAACTTAAACTATGCTCTACAAATGCAAGACTCACCTAGCTTTGATAGGATGATAAAAAAAATGCCCTCCGTATTGAGGAATTCATGGTCAAAAGAGGGGAGATCACCCTTCAAAATGAAAACAAAACTAACAACTCCAACTCCAAGCCTAAATGGTGGAAAAAAAACAAGAATGTTGGTAATGATGGAGTGGTTGATGCCTCTAACATTAATTCTAAACCTGAGGCATTTAATCTAACTAATGGCATGCAAGCAAGCAAAGATGCTAAGGTAACACCTCTCGTTCCCAAAGCAAACAATGATAACAACAAGGAATGAACATGGACTTCAAAACCCCAAAGAACATTCACTCCTTTCGTAGAGCCTCCTGAGACTATTCTGAAAACACTGTTGGATAACAAAGTTCTTACAATTTATGATTCTAAACTGTGGGAACCAATGGTCAAACCCATATGGTGGGATGATAACTCCTATTGTGTCTTCCACAAAAATAAGGGACACAAGACTAATAATTGCCTCAAGCTTAAGCATGTCATCCAAGACCTCATCAAAGGAGGTAAGATCAAAGTAGATGGACATACTACCATTGAAGATCATACATCATTCAATAAACCTTTTCCTAATTACAATCAAGGAGAGACATCTAAAGGGAAGGGTAATGAGGTAAACTACACCTATTCCAAAAGTGACAATGTGATTAATATGCTTGACATTAAAACTGAATCCATCAATGTGGTTACAATTAAAGGTGTCTCATTTCACTCAAATGCTATAACATGGAGCCAAGCACAGGTTAAAATCAAAGGACCTCCAAAACTGACGTCAACATCCAAGGTTCCTATTGTAACTATTCCTAAGCCAGCAACAAAACACATGGTCACTATCCCCAGAGAAAAATATGACTTGGTAGATCAATTACATTGAACCTCTGCCAAAATTTTATTTTTGAATTGCTCAAGATATCCACAGTGCATAGGGAAATCTTAGAACAAGCTCTACATGTTGATAATGTTCCAAAAGATATTGATATAGACAAGTTTCAAGTGAAATTCAATCACATCTCAGCGCCACACTACCTCTCTTTTTCTGAAGAGGATGATAAATCTTTGACCCATCCACACAATCAACCCCTCCATATCAAATTCCTTATTCATAAATCTTGTGTTAGATGCGTATTGATAGATAGAGGCGCAAGATTGAATATCTATACACTGGATCTAATTAGGAGACTAGGTCTATCAGAACAAACAATTGACTCTAGAAACAAGATAACCATCAAAGCTTATGATGAGGAAGAAAGATCCTCCAGAGGTCTTATTGTTCTACCTATCAAAGTCAGACCAATTGAGAGGAATGTCATATGTCAAGTTATGGTTCTCCTATTGGCCTAAAATATCCTACTAGGGATACCATGGATTCATGAAATGCAAGTTGTATCATCCACCTATCACCAATACATAAAATTCTCACATAATGGGGTGGAAGTGAGGATTCCTACAGATGCTAACTACACTTGCAATAATATTAAAGTAGGTAGCATGATCCCACACAACAAAGAGGCTATGGATGTAGTTACTCCTAAAACTACCAAGGACATGGTTATGAAGAGTTTTAGCAAAACCTTGAAACTTGAAGAAATAGGTATGGGAGAGTACAAGCTGGACCTAACTCCCTCGCTGATAGAACTTCTGATGCCACTGAGATCCTACAGAAAACCTTCATCGATATTCACACTTGTAGCATCCAAAGAGCCAGAAGTGCACAAGGCAATTGGCATGATAAATGCAACCACATCTTCTTCAGATAATACAGAAGAACAAGCAATCCTAGACTGGCTTTACAAAGGAGAACCAGTGGAATCTGAGGTCAAACATGTGAAGATATCCCTCGAAAAGTATGGGAAAGGATATGATTTCCTCACACAAATAGGATACAAAGGAAAGGGGCCTCTAAATGACACCGAATGAGGGATCATTGAACCTATACCCATGGAGTTCTAGAATGGCAGAGATAAAATAGGCCTTAGTTTTAATACTCAATCCAACAAACCTACTTCAAAAGAAAGTCCACCTTCTGAAACAGGGAGTGATAAAATAGATGAGATAGTACTAGAACTATGGCCTTATGAAAGATTATTACATGTTGGTATAGAGAATCTTGCATATCAAGGAGAATGCTATGTACCTAGCTTTGAGGTACCATAGGATCTTCACACTCCTTTGCTAGCACAACCTCCCATTCAAGAGGTAGGAGACACCATAGCAACAATCACTCAAAAGATACCCCAGCCAAAAAATTTACATCCTAACTGGGGGCAATTGGTCACAATTTCACACATCCTTGATCTACCCCACTTTGATCTTCAAGCAGCTAATCGGGTACATCAAATAACCATTGTTGAATACTTAAACAGATCTGATGATGATGTCACAAACTCTCATGACTATGAATGGGATCAGCTATGTATTGCCTCTGAAGATATTGGAATAGATATAATTCACATGTTTGCAGCTCCCTCAGCTCCTTGTAAACGATCTAACACTCCTCTCAATGATACTGATCCTCCTGAAGTAGAAGAAGATTTCCTTCCCACAATAATTGATGGAGACACTGTTGAATACATAGGTCTAGAAGAATTTAATAGGCCACAATCAAGAAACCTCCATTTAGAGAGATGATGATGCAATTTCTACTGACGAGTCGCTAGAGTTCGATTCATGTATGACTAACAATGACCCTTTTAACGATAATCTTACTCTTATTGATCTAAATATCAAAGAAATTGACTCAACAGACCATGTCATGTTAGTTAATGGTCTTGATGCTAACACGATGCCGTCCTTACCAGAATCTGACCCCCTAACATTGGTACTTCCTGACCTAATTGATTGGACTAAAACAAATCCTGCTCTTATCCTTGAATTTCCTAATGACCACTCCCTAGCTTGTTATCTCAATGATTGTGAACCTTACCCTTCTTCCACCAATGCAAGGAGTCAGAACATGTTATAGGAGGATATCAAGTTTCTTAGTTAAAAAATAAAAAATAAAAAGAAAAAGTGAACTGATAGTGAAAACCATTCTGTGGTAGTATCAGATCCCAAAATAGTAAAGAAAAAAGATGTATCCAATGGTGAAAACCTTTTTGAGGTGCCAAAGGATGAGACTCTTGATATCCTCCCGAAACAATTTCAGAAAATATCTTCAGTATTGATTGAACCAACACAACCAGTAAACTTGGGCACTATTGAAAATCCTCAAATAGTTCATCTGGCACAATCTTTATCAGAAGAAGAGAAGGTATAGTTCACAGAGTTCCTAAAAGAGAAGAAGATTAACTTTGCATGGTCTTATAATGATATGCTAGGGCTAGATCCTATACTCATCATGTACCACTTGTCTATAGCTCCCAAGATCAAGCCTGTAAAAAAAAAACTTAGAAAAATGCATCCTCATATTGCATTATTGGTAAAAGTAGAGCTAAAAAAGTTGTTGAAAGCTAGATTTATTCGAGTCATTGCCTATGTAGGGTGGATCTCCAATGTGGTCCCATTTCTAAATCTAATAAATCTATCAGGATCTATATGGACTTTAGAGACCTAAACAAAGCATGTCTGAAAGATGACTTCCCTCTACCAAACATTGACATGATCATAGATCTTACAGTAGGCTTTCAGATGTATTCATTAATTGATGGATTCTTGGGCTATAATCAAATCAAGAACACCCCTAAGGATCAAGAGAAAACCACATCCACATGCGCATGGGGCACCATTTGCTGAAATGTCATGCCTTTTGGGTTAAAGAATGCCAGTGCAACATATCAAAGAGCTATGACAACAATATTCCATGTCATGATGCGCAAGAACATGGAGGACTATGTCGATGACACATTGGCTAAATCTAAGGAGAGAGGTACTCACTTTTCTGACCTAAGAAAGATATTAGATCGAATGGAATAGTTCCAACTCAAGCTCAATCTGAAGAAATGTGCCTTTGGGGTCCAATCAGGGAAGCTCCTAGGATTCATTGTATCAATGAAGGGAATCGAGGTAGATCCTACAAAATTAAAGGCTATTCTAGAGATGGCTCCTCCATGTAACATCAGTCAAATGAGGACACTACAAGGGAGACTCCAGTCTATCAGGAGATTCATGTCCCAACTTGTAGATAGGGCACAACCCTTTACTAAGCTACTACATAAAGGGGTTACCTTCCAATGGGATGAACACTATGAAGCAAACTTTAGAGAATTGAAGGGGTACCTGGCTGCTCCACCTATTCTTATGGCACCTATTCATAGAAAAACCTTACTTCTATACAGTTTAGCTACAACTAAATCCCTAGGAGTATTACTAGCACAAGAAGATGAAACAAAGAAAGAATGAGCTATCTAATATATTAGTAGAACACTAGTCACTTATGAGCTCAATTATAGAATTATTGAAAAAGCATGCTTAGCAGTCATCTTTGCATCACAAAAATTGAGACACTACATGATCTCTCATATAGTAAAGCTCATTGCTAAGATCGATCCTCTAAAGTATCTTTTGAGTAGAACAACATTAACAGGATGTTTGGCAAAATGGGTCTTGATTTTAAGTGAGTTTGACATTGAATATGTAGAACAAAGAGCTATCAAAGGATAGGTACTTGTAGATCAATTACATGATTCACCACTCCAGGATGATGAACCTTTACTAATTGAATTCCCTGATGAAACAATCATGCATCTCACTGACCATCCTTGGAAGATGTACTTTGATGGTTCATTCACTCAATGAGGGTCTGGAGTAGGGGTCATCTTCATAACTCCACAAGGATACAAGATTCCCAAATCTTACAAATTAATGTTTCCATGCACCAACAATATCTCAAAATATGAAGCATTGGTTAATGGCCTCAAGCTAGATATGGAATGGAAGATCATAGAGTTACACATGTATGGTGACTCTCAACTAATTATCAATTAAGTCAATGGGGAGTATCAAATAAAAGATGAAAATTTGATGCCCTACAAGAAACTAGTTGATGATCTAAAGAAGTACTTTGTCTTCGTCTCCTTCCAACAGATACCAAGATCAGAGAACAAAGCTACAGATGCTATGACTACCTTGGCATCCATGCTACAACTGGAGAAGCATCAATTCCTCTATGACTTCTTGGTGGAAGAAATATCCTATCCTACCTTTGATACCCCTGAATACCAGGTAATATGTACCTTGAATACCCCAGATAAATCTTAGTATGCCAGTATCATTGCTTACCTTTCTGACCAAACCATTCCCGCCAATCTATCCAGAAATGAGAAAAGACCCCTGATTAGGACAACATCGTATTACGTCCTCATAACTAACAACCTGTATTGACACGGTCTTGATGATATACTTCTTTGGTGTTTAAAACTCGAAGAGTCTGATCTAGCATTAAAAGAATTCCACGAAGGTGTATGTGGATCACACTCGAATGACTTTTCATTAGCAAAGAAAATTCTTAGAGTAGGCTATTATTGGCCTACCATGGAGAAAGATGCTATTCAATTTTCAAAATCATGTCTTAAATGCCAGACACATGGAAACCTTATCCATGCTCCTGCTAGAGAACTTATACCTTTCATAACACATTGGCCATTTCAGCAATGGGCCTTTGACTTGGTTGGACAAATATATCCCAACTCTTCAAATGGACACAAGTTTATCATTATGGCCACTAAGTATTTCACAAAGTGGGTCAAAGTCGTGTCGCTAATAAAAGCCACTGATAAACAGGTGGCTATGTTCATTTTAAACTACATTATTTGTAGATACGGGATACCCTCTTTAATTGTGACAGACAATGGGGCCCAATTTAAAAATCAAGACATTGATGACCTTTGTGAACAGTTCCATATTACTCAATATTTCTCCTCAATCTATTACCCTTAAGGTAACCGACAAGCTGAGGCATCAAACAAAAATATTCTCAAAATCCTACACAGAGTTGTGAGTAAGTCTGGCAGAGACTGGCACCTACAACTGAATTTGACATTATGGGCCTATAGAACAAGCATAAGAACACCAAATGGAGCCACGCCATTTGCCCTAGTCTATGGCACTGAGGCAATACTACCTATTGAGGTTGAAATACCCTCTTTGCAGATATCTTTACAAGGTCTTGTTACTGATGAGCAGTACCACATAGATAGGGTGAATTCTCTGGACCTACTAGATGAGCACAGACAACAAGCGTTTGATCATCTCAAAGTGTACCAAGAACGTATGTCCAAAGGTTACAATAAAAAAGTCAAACCACACAAATTTGAAGTAGGATATCTCGTCCTCTAGGAGAATCCTAAGAACCAGCCTAACAGGGAGCAAAAAGGAAAGTTTGAACCTAACTGGCTGGGACCTTATATTATCACTGCTACTTTTGGGGCTAGAGCTTATCAGTTAGCTACACCCAAGGGAGATGTTCTTCCAGATCCTATCAACACTCTACATTTGAAGCGGTTCTATGCTTAATGTTTGGCTAGCAGAGCCTATACAACAAAAAGTTCTTACAAAATACCAAAAATATTCAGAAAATTGATCCTGAAAAAATCCAAAAATAGTGGAAAAGATCCTACAAAAAGGGTATCCTTGGTGAAAACCTGGTAAACAGGCACCTTGATACTACAAAAACATTCAAAAAATAAAAAATAGCAAAAAAATTGAAAAAGAGAAAAGTGCCTTGATGAGCACCTGGTAAAATAGGCATCTTGGTAGAAAAAAAAAAAAGAAAGAAAAAGATCTTGCCAAGTGGTGAAAACCTAGCAATCAGGTGTCACTTGTGTTCTGCACTCCATCTATCAATGCACTACTGATACTAGGCCTTCATAATTTTGCCTGTGCTTGTACACTGACTTCATCTTCCTAAATGACTATCTTATCCTCACCTAGGATTTATCTATCATTTACGTCTTAGGAATAAGTCATTCTGCACTAGGGGCATCTTTGCTGGTGTAGTAACTTGCGGTTGCTAGGTTGCTATAGGATGGTTTGCCTCACAAATGCAATTTTTCTTGGTACATGCAAAACAATGTCACTTTCCAAAATGAGGGTGTCTTTTACAACATCACATACTCAAACATGACATTTACATTAATGGATTTCCCACAAAGATATATTGGATCGCAAACATGAATGAATTATCCTATCAATGCACAGACATGGAACACCATATTGCTTGTAATACAATTTTCTAATTGATAAATCTTTACTGTGTTTGACAGATGAATGAACAAGTACTATCTTAAACACATAGTTTTCTATTGGTTTGATTATGATTCTTTCATGTCCTGATGATGTTTTCAACTAGGGGCATCTAAGTAATTATAAATTTTATTTGATTGATTCTCAATTGATAATTTATTATGTCTTCTTAGTTGCTCAATGATGTCTGCGCAAAGATAAAGGGTCACAAGGATAGGGGGCATAATTTTTTATTGATTTTCTACGTATGGTGATTGTTCCAACTGATCCTATAAATTTCACCTAACTTGGGTGTTTATGGTAAGAGCTGCCACTACGTGTGGATAGCCGCATATATCTCGATCTTTGTTATGTGTAAACTACCATGAGGTTGAAATAATTTCCTTGTCTATTTTCTGATCTAGATTCTCACTAAGGTATATGAATCATAATGTACCCAAGGATATGGATTTTCAAGGTCATTGCGGGTCTAATATCTTTCCCTAATCAGAATCTGGTATATTAAAAGGAAGGTGACTATTTTTGTTATCCTTGCTTCTATGTCTTGATGCCTAAGTCTATTTTTGATATTTCAATAAAACATAGTATTCATATTATCATAATATCAGTGGGTATTAGTGATGGTTGTACTATCAGGTGGTATCCATTCCAAAAAGCACCCAATGATGATAAAAATGTTACAAAAATTGCTAATTAGTGACAAGTCTTAAGAGTCTGCATATAGCTGCATTTAGAGCTTGCATAGTGCATTTATCAACAAAAATAACAACATAAGGAATTTTGTGCTCAAAAATGATTTCTATCTTCTTCTAAACATCAAGTTAATTACATCATCTATATTACTGATATCAAATATCGTTGCACATCCATAGCATACATTTTGCATTCATTGAAAAGTAGAAACATGAAAATACAAAAATCCAACATCCATGTATTGCATTTTTACTTTTTCGTCCTAAAGTGCATCCATACATCTATTTTGCATAAACTAGAAAATCAAAAGAAACATACATTTGCATTTTCACATAAGTATCATTTAAAACATATTTATATCAGTAATAACTCATCACATCCAATCATAAAATGATGTTATCATCTCAAAACTAACTCATCAGGAGACCAAGATATAATCACATGTGCAAAGATACATTTACCACCTCTATGAAAGCCAAAAACACTCATGAAATATGCCAGAATCAAGAAACTGCATCAGATATATATATCATCATAACATGGTGCAGATCAAATACAAAGAGTATTAGTGTATTTGTATGCATAAAGAGTATCAATGTATCAATGAGCCAAAATGAATCAGATATACATATATAAATGTCATCTACAAAAACGTATCTCAGAAGGATCCAGATATAAAAAAGAGGGGATCTTAGTAGGATCCAGATATACAAATGTAATCTCAAGATATAAATGTCATAAAAATGATACAAAAATCAACTCTATCCCGCCCCCTCTCCCTGGTCAGGAGGAGGAGGAGGTGGTGGTACAAAAGGAGCTTCTGGAGGAGGCATAGCCCCCTCTTACTGCGGAGTCACTCATGAGAATGAAGGTTCTCTTTGACCCTCTAGAACTGCTGCATGATATAGGGCATAATAGTATGTAGCTGTCTGTCCCTGATGGACCGCTATCCAAACTTGTGCATCCCTCTCAGCTCTCAGCCACTCAAGCTGTCTATCCCTGTCTGCCAGTAAGGCATTAGTAGTAGTAACTCTGGCCTCCAATGCTGTAATCTTGGCTCAGATCTACTCCCTCTCCTGCTCACACCTAGATAGAGGATCTCTCTCTCTGCCTGCATCCTGCTCCTGGGACCCCTGATGCCTCTTTTGTTGCTGCTTTCCTATAAGCAATGGGCTAGTATCTTTCTAAGGGGCCACAAATCTGAATCTCTGACATCTACCCTACCCACTGCCACTGGCTCCCCCTATATCGACAGCCTCTCCACCAACACCCCTATCATCTCCATTATGGCCATCATCAGGAGGAGGATGCCTGCCATCTCTACCACCATCCTTGCCACCATCATGACCTCCATGCCTACTAGAAGCCCTATCTCTCTATGCACCTCCTCTACCCCTGACTGGTCGATCATTAGGATCATAATCTAAGGGCTCCTCTATACAAGGAATAATGTCCTCTCATACAGTGAAATGAGGAAAGGGGTACTGAAGTCTCTCCATAGCATAACCATCTGATACACCTACATCAGCTACATCAGGACAGAGATCCCAGTCTATTGCAACCATGTCCCAGATCTCCTAGTGTGCTATCTCATATGTCAACTATGCACCCCATAAGGGTGTCTCATCTCTAGTGCGGGCGTATACTGCAATATCCTCTGTCCTGCCCTGTCACCGACCATACTGCCTCAGCACTGTGGTAATGATGAATCGCTCTTTAACATATCTAGTCTTGCCAATGAGATATCAACTTTGACACAGGTAAGGCACCTACCGGGCATCTGAAGTCCATACCTCACAATCTAAATATGGTCGCCAAATGACCTCTGTCATGTCATCAAATAACCAACGCTAGTACTCAATCTTGCCCGGATGGGGCTATTGAAGAAGGCATGCATACATATATATGTAGGGCTGCTCAGGTGCCCTCTATGTATCTACAATCGACCGTGTAACAGGAATGTGCTCCCGGGCCCAGATCTGAAGAATAAGGATACCCACAGTCATACTACGGGTATAATGGTACACTATCTCATGTAGCTCTTTGTACATGTGAGCTAAAATATAGCTACCCCAAGCAAATCACCGATGGTGGACAACCATCTGCTCTATCATCCCCACCCAACCAACCATAAATCCATGCTGGCCCCTATCTGGCATGAGGATGCCGCCTACTAGACCTGCTAAATAAACAGATAACCGATCGTAATGATCAACCTTATGGTCCCATGAAAGATATCTCTGATCAATGGTATCATCCTGGAAAAATCTTTGTGCCGCACCAATAGCCACACCAGCTCTTGAATCAAAGAATACCTCCTGTCCGACCATCGACATGCCCAGTATCCTCCAGATGTCTTTCAGAGTCACAGTGATCTCTCTAGTCGGTAAATGGAAGGTGTTGTGCTCTGAATGCCATCTCTTGGCCAGAGCAGTCAACAACCCATGGTTTACCCTGATCTTAGGTAAAACTATCAAGGAATGTAATCCACATTGGATTACAGTCGTCTTCTCATCATCTAACAATCATTTGAATAGTGCAAGAACGCGCACAGGGTAAGTGCCATGAAATGCGACTACCTCAAACTGGGCCTGTTTTGGAGAAAAATGATAATATATTAGTATCCTATCTACAACACAAGGGTAGAATCCTAATCAACTAAGTCATTTCAAGTTCGCAGGATGCAAACTGATCAAACACATTAAAATTTTAAGTTTTCTACCAAATGCAATCCCGGAAATATAGGATGCAATTGCATTTACAGGATGTGATCCCTGAAATACGGGATGCGATCCTAAATGCAGGGTGTGACCCCAAGTAAACTGGATGTGACACACTGATGGATTTCCTCTAAAAACATGACCAACACATTGAAACTAGATGCGATCCAGGAAATACTGGATATGAGGCAGGAATCTGGAAAAATTGGATGTGATCCGGGAAAAACCGGATGCGACACAGGATTCACAGGATGAGATCCAGAATCCTGGATGTGATTCTAAATTGAAAAGGCTCTAAAAGCCACAAAAAGGCATAAATTTGAAAATTATAAAATTCACAAGGTAGTTTATCAAGCACTTACGAGTAGTGGGTAGTCGGCTAGACGCTGATGTCGATGGCTCATCTCAAAATGGTGCTTCCTCACAGGGACTACCATCTTCTCTGCAGAGCTCTCTGATTTACTATGGAGGAAAGTGAAAATGAATAGTGAAATGGTAATTTTGGAGGCTTATATGGGTCTTTTGAGCCATTTAGGAGTTCCAAAACTCCTCCCAGACAACTACAACTTTGTTTATGTTCTCTTTTTGATCAATCGGGAACCAAATCGAAGGTGCCTAAGATGTCTTTAGCAGCACAGTGCCATTTTTTCTATAGTTCTGAAAATTACAGATTTTCTTCATTTGTTCCAAACATCGGTCAATACTGCACATTTTATCACACATCTTGGTCTAACATCATTTTATCAGTCTTATCACTCACATTTTCCCGTAATTAACTTGGTAATTGTGTATTTTTAAACACACCTTTTCCCACTTCTTCTACTCCATTCTTTCTTGTCCTAACTACTTCCTGCAAGTGATACATTCTTTTCAACTGAGGGATTTTATTCTTTTCCTTCGATTTCATTCCCGAGGGGGCATGATCACACTATCATCATTTAAATTTTTGCTCGAAACAACATTAAAAATGACTTCATTATCAAACAAACTAGGGGCATGATAGTTTCCTTGACTAAGTCAGAACTATTGGACAAAAATCTTTGGTTCTCATGATCTAGATATCTTATGTTTCCTCATTTTAGAAGATTTTTATTAAAAACTCCTAGCAGCTTCATACTGAATTTTTCGATGACAACCAAGTTCAGAATTGGTATCTTTAAAATATTTTATTGATCTTTGAATGACAACCAAGTTAAAAATCAATTCTATCAATTTGGTTCGATCAAGTGCAAGACTGATCTCATCAACATTTTGTTCGACAACCAAGAAAAAAGTTCTCAATCTTTCTGAAATCAAAATCAAAAAATTTCTTTGAATCAATGCGTTGCTCGCACATCAATTCAAAGAGGGGCAAATGTAACCACCTGAATTTGGTCTGTTCCAACTATGGACCCTATTTACCCTATGTGTGATCATACCCTCGATTATGTCCAAACGACCATGTTACTGCTTGAGATAATTCTTCAGATCAATTTAATGTCCTAGGTGATTTTTATCACTGAATTATATTAACTATTATAGCCATATGATTCAAATCAATTCAAAACCATTTTTAATCAAACCAAATTCAAACATGGCTATAGTATTTAAATTATAAAGAAATAAAATAAATCCCTAAATCAATTACCCACTTGCAAAATAACCCATTCCCCTAGCCTATTTAATTTAATTAAAATGGCTATAGTCCCCAAATTATTAAAAATCAATTAAATTGTTTAAATAATTAAATTCCTATTTTTGAATGAATTAAATAAGTTTAATTCATTTAATTAATATTCTCCTAAACCTCAACCTAACCTATCTCAACCACGTCTACCCTGGGTTCTAACCCTTCTCAACCCATTCACCCTTGCTAATCTAATCCTAATCCTAATTCTAACCCTAACCCACCTCCTAATGTTGTCACATTCCATTAAGGAATGATTAACAACTCCACCC